>DWME01006566.1:0-13504 GCA_018244795.1 Parelbella ahira ahira | reverse complement strand
TTCTTCTATTTATTTCATCGTCATCATCATCATCAGCCTATCTTAGTCCACTGCTGGACATAGGCCTCCCCCAATGAGCGCCATCGCGCCGTGTCCTCGGCTTGTCGCATCCAGCATCTATTTGTTTAACTCTATTTTATTTGTGTAAGTGTATAACTGATAAAACATGGGAGAGTACTACACTCGTCTTTCTTGGGGATCACAGGAGTAATGTTATGTTTTGGAATGTATACAAATGTCGGAAGTACCATTGTGAGTCTCTCAAATATGTATATTCAGTGGTGTTTATTTTCGTTATGCAGCTTGTTGGACTCCAAGTGAAGACTGTTACTAATTTATATACAAAATTAAAGTGTCTGTGTATGATCATAAAAATAAGTCTGTAAAAATTAAGCCATGTAGATGACTTTGTTATTGAGTACATCATAACCTTTTTTTAAGAACATGGAATGGAGTCCAGACCAAGAGCTGCTGGTTTTGGTAACTAAAGACATGCAAGTAATTGTAATGTCTTCCATGTTTGATTCAATCAATGAATCCAATCTGTTGAGCCAAGAATTTGGAGATAAAGAGTTCATAACAATAGGTTGGGGCAAAAAAGAAACACAATTTCATGGTTCGGAAGGCAAGCAAGCAGCTAAATTGAAAAATGAAATTAGTGTAGGTAAGTTAATCTTCCCGGGATGTATCAACATAAAATAATAGATGTTAATTTTACCCTCAAAACTATGACATTAACTTTTGGTTAGAAAACTTGCTGTTCACATTAAAAAAAAAATATTGATACATATTTCTTGTTATACTTTAAAGATTCCAATTTTAATACATAATTATAATACCGTAGAATTTTTATTCCTTTTTAGGCCTGACAAAGTTAAACCCTAAAAAACGTCTGCAGTTAATTTTGTAAATAACTAGAAACACTTTTCTCATTGTATGTGATAAGTATTCCTCCAAATTACCTCCCTCCATTTGATCGACTTAGGGTAAAAATTACTAAAAGCCCTTAAATGAGTGCTTATTCATAAAAGGAATTCATTATCCATACTTTACATTTCTAGCTTCAAAAGTTTTGACTGTATAGCAATGAATTGGTTAATATCTAATATTTGTTTTTATATATTATACGTAGATATGGTTACTGAAACTGTAGGATTTAATTTCTAAAATATAATCTTTACAGATCCGAATATTGTAAACAGTAGTTTGGTGTCAATAACATGGAGAGGGGATGGGCAACTATTTGCTATTAGCTTTGTCGCAAATGGCATTCGCTTGTTTAAAGTGTTTGACAAAGAAGGACTCCTACTATATACAAGTGAAAAACAACAAAGTCTTGAGAACCACTTGTCATGGAGGCCCAGTGGAAACTTGATAGCAACAACTCAGAAATTGAACGATACATATACAGTCTCCTTTTTTGAGAAAAATGGTCTCAAACATGGAGAGTTTTTAATTCCTGTGAATGATACAACTATAGTTGAAGATTTGATATGGAGTTTAGATTCTGAAATCTTGAGTTTGCTCTGTAAAGACATAGAGAAAAAAACACAAATTGTCTTTTTATTTACTTCGAACAATTATCACTGGTATTTAAAACAAGTCCTAGAATTTAATGAAAGTCAGAAAATAAAGAAATTAATGTGGGATAACACTTTTGATGTGGCAAATAACAAAAAGTTGCATGTCATTCTAAATGATGGTCAACAGTATTCCTACACATGGATTTGGAATATCAATCATAGCAAAGGGAAAACAAATGATGATGATGCCGTAGTATCAGTTATAGATGGCAAAAAAATTTTAGCAACTAGTTTTAGACACACAGTTGTGCCACCACCCATGGCTGGCACAGAAATTGAATTGAACAGTTTCGTTCATTCGGTTCACTTTTCACCTTCTTTGAAAAATCAACAAAGTTGCAATCCAAACAGATTTTTTGTTTACACTTCTACAGAATTAATATTCTTCAAACAAGTTAAAAAAAAACTATTGCAATTTGAAAAATACAATAGCCTGTCATTGGATACATATGATTTTCCATTTCAATATCATAACTGGCACTGGGTAAATTCTGAAACCATTGCCTGTGTTATGCTAGACAAGAGTAATTTTTATAACTTAGTTTTATTTAATATATCAGACAATAAAAAAATCGAGAGTTGCACTGAATTGTTGCCATCAGCTGTGACTAGGATTTGTTCTCATCCAACAGAAGAATCTATTTTGTACTTACAATTACATACTGGTGAGATAATAGAATACATTATCAAAGATGTGATCAACCCCTGTATAGTTACATTTCCTGTGTCATGTTTAAAATTTGATGTTTTATCAATAGATACAGATTTATATTTTCTTGGGCTCACACACAAAGGTGGTCTATACATAAACAATACAATGGTCATGAATAATGTCAGCTCCTATTTCATACATACTAATTTTCTACTAATAACAACTCTGAAACATTTACTCTTGTGTACTAATTTAACCAAGACAGGTTTAAGAGTAATTGCAGAATATGATAGATCAGAATCGGTGGATGTTTATAAAAGAAAAATTGAAAGAGGTGCTAAGTTGATCGTAGCAGTCCCTGATGACACAAGGACTATTTTCCAATTACCAAGAGGTAATTTGGAAACAGTACAACCTAGACCATTATCTCTTAAAATTATAGCAAAATATCTGGATTCTTCACAGTATCATGAGGCATTTGATTTAATGAGAAAGCAGAGAATAAATTTGAATCTTATTTATGACCATAACCCAGTAATGTTTATGAAAAATATTTGTGTATTCATTGCATCAATAAAAAATAACTCCTGGTTAAGTTTGTTTTTATCAGAATTAGAAAATATTGACGTAACAAAAACTATGTATGCGAGCAGCTATGTGGATAGGAGAGAAGAAAACACAAATGCTAGCACAAAAATTAAAGTCATATGTGACGCCTTTGAAAGAGAATTAAAGGAAGATAGTGATAATAAAGCTTTGCCTTTGTTGACAACTTTAGTGAAAAGGAAGACAACTGCTGATTTGGAAAAGGCATTGTCATTTATAAAAGAATTAAAACTTCGCGAATCTGCAGGATCAAAACTTCCCGTGACGTCTGATGAAGCTTTGAAATATTTACTTTATATGATTGATGTTGATAAATTGTTTGATGTAGCTCTTGGCATGTATGATTTCGATCTCGTTTTATTAGTTGCTAATAAATCACAAAAGGATCCTAAGGAATATATACCAATGCTCAATGAATTGAACCAAATGGATGAAAATTACAAGCAATTCACTATTAACAAACATCTGAAACGATTTGACAAAGCAGTTCAGTGTCTAGTAAAATGTGGTGTTGATAGATATGGAGAATTAAAGACTTTCGTAAAATATCATAGTCTATATAGAGAAGCACTAGCACTATTCTTGACACATGAAGATATTTATAAAGAAATATCGGATGACTTTGGGTCTTATCTCAAGCTTAAGAAGTTATATATAGAGGCAGGGGTAGCATATGAAAGAGCTAATCATATTGATAAAGCTATTGAATGCTACAAGGAAGCTCTGGAATGGGAGTTGGCAATAAGACTTGCTTATAAAAAACCGAAAGAACAGTTCATTGAACTCTGCAGGTTAGTAGATTTTTGAAAATAATTTGAAGTTATGCAATTACGTAATTTGTATTGAGTATCTATATTTACACAAAATAAATGACTTTTTCTTGTAATTTTTGCTTACTTAATATTTATATTTATTCTCAGGTGTCTCGTAAAGGAGTTACGGGAAAAGAAGCGACATAAAGAAGCTCTATCAATTTTAGATATGTATTGTGATGATCCCGAAGAAGCAATTACATACGCTATTGATAGTGGTCAATACAAAAGTGCTCTACGATTGTGTGTTAAACATGACAAACACAATCTTAAAGGTTAATATTTGTACCGTTCAAAAAACGTTCATTATCCGGTATTAACTTATCTGGTCCTAATACAAAAATATTAATTACAGATATGCAACCATACCATACACTGTACATGTCGTTATTTAAAGAAAAATATAATTTCCCGTATTATAAGAATTCTTAGTTTTAATGTAGGCGCCCACCTAAAAATTGCGTTTCTTTATAATTTAATTAACCTGTTGCAGAAGAGAAATTAATGCCAGTTTTAACGGAGGAGTATGAAAACATGCAAGATTTAATACACACAAATCATTCGACTTTCATAAAGTACAAGAACCGTTTGAATGTTGTAAGGGAAAATAAAACTAAAAGATCGTTCGATTATTGTGATCAGCCATATGGGAATAACGATAGTGACTTGTATTCTGACAGTGGCAGCACTATTGCGTCATCAGGTTCAAGGTAATGCAAAAACCACATTTGCTCTTTCCTGATTAGTCAATATTATAATAGAATATATTATTACAAAAGAATTTGTGTTTATCTCTATAAAAAACTTTGTTTCTTCAAATACCTATGAAAGTTTTTTTATAAAGTCAACCACATAATTCTTACACTAAACATGATTGTTGAAGGAGCAATCTATATTTAACTAGCAAATATATTATATATTTCTATAAGCATATTCAATTTATTTCCAGTCGATCATTTCGTTCAAGTAAGAACAGGAGAAAGCATGAACGTAAAATTGCTTCACTAAAGGAGGGATCGCAATATGAAGACACGGCTCTTGTTATGGCTTTACATACATTGGTTACTTCCTCATATGAGTTACGGTTGCCAGTAAAAGAAATTAATATTGCATTATGTTGTGTAAATAGAGACAAGGATGCATTGATATTACAGGTATTTCATGAGTTATGATACAAATGAAAATGTTTTCGCATTTACTACTAAACCTAATTTATAAATGCTTAGAAATGTGGTTATACTTAACTCAATACAAACCACGAAAATATAATATTATTTGTTCATATATCTTGGATGTGTTAAAGGCCTTATAATTCTAAGCTATTTTTATAAGTTCTGTTAGTGTTGAAGTTCACAATTATCAGTGATCAAAGAGGTAAGAGTTAGGGTTAATTTGATACACACTACAGTAAAAGTCTTAGTGTGTGAGAGAGTACAAAACAGAAAAGTTTAGGGTAATAAATGTAAGACTGTAAAGGGTTTTTTTTTAGAAAAGTCGAAGTAAAAGACTTAGTAAAGAATGTCAAAGGTTTTTTTTTAGATAAAATTGGAGCAGTTATTGAAAGAAATGAAGGATAGTTTTAAAGAGATTTGGAGTAATAAGCTTGTCTTGGAAGCAACTAATGCAAGTATTGCTGCAGAGAATGTGCCAGAGGGACAAAGTGTAATACCTCAAGGTGTAGCTGCACTTGGTAAATATTTTATATTATTTATTGCTATGAATATTAAAGATATTTACATGTTAGGATAATAGGACACCAAATACTATTGATTAAATTTCAGTTACATTAATTTTAATTTTTCCAGAACCACACATAAGAATAGCGCCAGTGATTCAAGAAGTACAGTGGAAACTTGACGGTCTTAACTAATGTTTATTTTAATGGTAATTAACTTGAAGATCTGTAACATAGCCAAATTAATATTTTGGCTACAATGCTGAAAACAATTATTGTTGCTACTTGTAAGAAGATAACATTATGCTGCACATTTTAGTCACATCAAATCATTGTTTTAATATTTCTATATGTATAGTGTTACATTTTTGTTCTGAAATTAATTTAAATACCCTTATTACAGTAAACAGTGCAACAGTGCAAACAGGCATAAAGTAGTAAATGTCAAGTAAACTTAATGGACACACTTGAAATTTATTAAAAGAATTCTTTACCCTTGAGTTCATATTGGTATATTCAATTTTAACATTTACTTATTATATTTATACATAATTTGTACAATATTAAAAAACTTTGTCATAAATAAACCCTTTATTCATTGGATACCTCATTAAAAATCTATAATAATATTTATAACATCAGACATTCACAATAATCACTTGTTAAAACATTTTGGTGAACAAAAAAAGCATTCAAATCCTACAGCACTGCTTCTAATGTCATCAAAAACCGCAACCCTAAAATAATCCTTTAGTTCATAGTTCTTAATAATATAAAACCTATCATCAACAACAGGTTTACTACACACACACATGCCAGCATTGTCTAAAAAGCTCACTAAGGTCCATGGTATAATATTCGGGGCATAGTAAATTTTATTTTGCAAAACCACTTTTGAAGCTAAATGCACAAGACTATTGATATAATACTCCCATGGTTTATGAGTGCTCCACTGAGCTATAACTTCTTTCGTTTGAAATTTATTTGATGATAAATCAAAATGCTCTAGATGACACTGCATCAAACTACATGGTAGAGTCTGAAGATTATTTTTGGATACTGTGAAGTATCTGAAAAATAAAGCACAATTATATATTATAAGTAAAATATCTGATTTTTTAAATATGCTTTTCTTATAGTTTTCTTTTAATATATTACCTTAAAGCATTAATGCGGCCCAATGTCGCTGGCAGCTTATGTAGCTCATTATTATCCAATTTTAAAGTAACTAAGCTCTGTAGTTTCCAGACTCCCGTAGGTAAGAATTTCAGTTTATTCCCACTTAAATCCAACAGCTTAAGAGTTTTTGTTATCTAAGATAAATTTACACATTTTACTGTTTTATAATGAGTTACTCTCATGACCATATACACTTGTAAAATAAGGCATAATCCAGTAATGAGACATAAATGAATTGTATTATATGATAATGGGAAAAGTTTGAGCATATTTTTAGTGTCATATTCCTAATACCAAAGAGCAAATGCTCACCTTAGGTCCTAATAACCATTTCCAATCTATATCAGCTTTATTTCCCAACTGATTATTTGACATATACAGTTCCCGTAGGTTAGGCATTCTTCCTGGAAAAAATTAACTTGACAAATAAAAAAAGAGCTATGAAAGCTAAGAATAGAACACTGACACATATGACTGTTGTCTTGAAATTATCAAAGAGGTGTAATTAGTATCAGTTTAAATCTATTTTGTTTGACATGGGTCATAGAAGTTCTGCTCTACTCATCCACATGGCAGCTTTCACACCAAAACATGTTGACAACAGTTGCTTTACAATAGAATTGGTGTAGCATTAGTACCACAAACTTCTATTAATGTTAAAGTACAGATAAATCTGATTCAAGTTACATAAATTTATCTCGGACAGTATGTGTTATATGGCGATAATATGTGAATGATTAACTTACCAAACTCTGGGGGAATTTTCTCAATTTCATTGTTGCTTAGATCTAGTACTGTTAAATTACAAAGTGCTAATATATCTCTTCGGAAGTTGCACAACTTAAGACCTGCTATGCTAAGTTGTTCAAGTGTTCTTGGGAGACCTTTTGTAGGGAATTCAGATCTGTTTCGGATTACTAATTTGGTAGGTGCATTATCCTTAGCTGTTACACTTATATTACACAAATCCGAAAGCTTTAAGCTCTTTGTATCATTCGTGATGCAAGATTTTAATAACTTCATGAAACATTTTAACTGCAACACTTCGCTTTTGATGCACAAGTCATGTGGCGGTTCTTCAAAACGAAGAGTAGCTTTACCTTCGTTTAAACACTTAACGAAAACATGCTTCAAGCATTTTATTCTATATTTGGTCCCAGTCTTGTTTACTGATGAAAAATGTAATAAAAAGTATTCGGTCTCATGTTTGGGTTCTTTACCTAAAGCTAGGGTAGATTTTAAATATTTGCCTCTGGGTCGTTCGTTTAACACATTGTAATGTATCCTATTAATTAATTCTATTTGACAAACTAATTTCATATTTTTACTGATAAATAAAACAAGCCACAAACAAATTAAAACAAATCAAAATACCCGCGAACATAAATGTAGGCTCCAAGATCGGAATGCAAATTTACATTGACAATTTGACGTCTGTCATTGAGTCTTACTTTGAATATCAAGTATCAGTTCAAAATTCCGTTGTTTACTAATATATTAAATAAACATCACCACAATCACAAATTATACTTTATCACATCTATATTGGTATTATATATAATGGATAAAGTTTATGTTACAGTAATCTACAATCAGATATTTAGATGAAACTGAATAAAGATACATAACAAAGATTTTAACGAGAAATAATTCTATATACATATTAATGGTAGACATTTGACTTAGATGTTCAAAGATATATAGGTATAATAAATCGTAATATTTTGAGGTGTTCATACCAAATGTAAAAATATTTTTTTAGGGATTGCCCCGGCTTCCTAAAATATGTCGAATATTGTTGGTATCAAGTAGAATCCTGTTCAATACATATAGACAACCA
Organism: Parelbella ahira ahira; assembly: GCA_018244795.1. Taxonomy (NCBI): domain Eukaryota; kingdom Metazoa; phylum Arthropoda; class Insecta; order Lepidoptera; family Hesperiidae; genus Parelbella; species Parelbella ahira. Next base: position 5,157 of record DWME01006566.1, on the reverse strand, counting down.
TAAAGATATAGCTAATTTTATAATTCGGTCTTCCAATAGTAGTGTTTGGAATTTTACTTCCATTTAAGTTTTTTTAAATTCTGTTTCATGCTTTGTATAACATAAAAATTGGTGAAAAGTAGAAATACCTATTGCATTTCTCTACTTTATGAAAATTCATACACTTTGTTATTACAATAAAAATATTTTAAGATTCATTATTGGCACTAATTAAAACTACAAAACTGTGTATCCTAAATTATGTTTTGAAGATTTAGAACTTGATTAAAAATAAAAGTTTGCGTAGCTTAACTTAAACCTTTGTGTTGTATACTTAAATACCTATTTATATTTTCAATTTCGAATTATACTTAGAGCAGTGTAAATACTTATTCAAAGCAGGCTGAGGAAACTGAATCCTTAGCCGAAGAATCTTACATTAAAAAGGTGTCGGTTCTACCTACAACAAACAATAGTCGTCCCTTTTTATTAAAAATTGAAAAAAGCCAACTAAGGCAACAAATTAAAGTATTTTTTGCTGAAGTTTTCTAAAGAAAAAGGTAATATTATTTATACCCGTGTAATCTTATGCTTATTATAAACATGAATTTATACATACTACTACTTAGTCTCCGACGTTTGCGACTTTCAGCTTGTATTGTTTTATGTCTCAGTTCTTTAATTCAAAATTGGACGTAAATATTTTTCAAATGCTTAAAAACATCCTTATTTGGTTGCTTAGTCTTTGCAGGATGGCTGCTCTCGTCGTTCAATCGCGCTTTGCTGGTCTGAAAATAGAGGACGATGATTTCCCAGCCGACAACCAAAAATCTAAAAAAACTAAGGCCAGTAATGGCAAAAAGGCGGAACCGGCTAAAAAAGCCAAGAATAACGGAAACAAATCGCAGCCGCAAGTATGTCTACTTTATTTAAATGATATTATAAATATGTTATATTTCGTACTTAGCTCTTCTGCTGTCAAGCACTAGTTTCCAATCTCAACGGGGGGAAACTAAGGTACCCTCAACTGGAGGAAACGTATAATCTGCTCTGATTTAGGTAAATAATGCATCATTTGCCTTCAGTTCCTTAATAAATAGTCAAGTTTGATTTTTTACCAGCACTGGTCCCATAAGATATGCAGTTATATCAGGGCTATGATTGCTTTAGTGGTATTTACAGATTGTCCATAGTATAAATGAAACAAAGTAATATTGAATACACTCTGTATTGTGATAACCACTTGTGAATGCTCATTTGTTTCTATGAATTTGTCAAAAATAAAATTAATCTGTTTAATGATGAACACAGGGTCTCAGAACTCAGATTCTTTTCTTTAAAACATGAGTACTGTGCTATTTTTAGCCTGCACCAGCTCAAAAGAAACGTAAAGGGAAGGTGTCCACAGCCACAGATGATCAATGGGAAATGTGGAAACAGAAGGATGAGGAGTTGGTGGATGGACACTATGAAACAGAACTACAACAGGTAAATATTTTTACAAATATGAAAAAGGTGAAAGATGTAACAATATGGTCATTTAAATTTTTATACATACTAATATAAAAAAATGGAATGATAAACTTACAATGAATCTAGATGTTATTTTGGTGAATAATATAGATTGTGTATTTTGTAAAAACAAAATCAATATTCTCTAAGATAGCCAAATGGAATCCCTGTCATACATAATCGTAAAATTAATAACGGTAGGGCTATGGGGGCACTAGAACAAGTTTTAATTACTTTACATCTCAAAGCAATAATTTAGTAAAATAAAACTAGGCTATAGCTATTCTCAAGTAATTTATCTAAATACTACATTAAATTATCAACTATCTATCCAGTACAAGTAACAAAATAATTTAACACCCTGAATATTAAATGTTTTTAGGCAATCATTCTATCAAAGCTTGATTTTGAAGAGAATAAGGATGTATATAAGCAGTTGAAAAAAGCACATCTAGAGAAGAAGACTATAGAACCAGCTCGAGTAGGAAACAAGAAATTGAAGAAGAAAACTGTAATGAGTCTGCACCAGTTCAATGATATGATCACAGCTGATGAACCAAAGGGTACGTAGAGATAATATTAACACTTAACACACAGACCCTGTATATTTATGTTTTTCCATTCTGAATTCTTCACTGTAATTTTTTTTATGCTATTTATTTATAGTAATATAAATAATACTGTAAAAAAATAATAGTGTGCATGAGACCCAAAATGCAACACACCAAAAAAAAAAAAAATTGTTTGTAGTTCTATTTTGAAGAATTAAATCAGGTCTGTAAGGATAGAGATACTAGGCACTTAGAACTCTGTCTACCCACCTAATAGTAATAAACTTATAACACAACAAAAAAAATTACATTATGCCTGTAATTCCCTAAGGGTTAGGCAGAGTGTAGTACATCCTCAGAGCTTGATGGTGTTGTGACAATAAAAATTATTGAGCGATAGCTCAAGGTATTCCTACTGCCAAGCTTTTAAGTTGTAAGCAGAAGTTGTCCATTGTAAGTTATGTTTAGTTACTTTTATGAGCTTTTATTTAGATATAACTGTTTGGTGACTAAAGAATTATTCTCCAATCGTGTTGAGTATTGGTTCAAATGATGTTTTGTTTTATATGGTCCGCTAGCTTGCAGTAATGAAAACCAAACTGTTTTATACCTGCTTTCTACTTATATTCCAATTAACTGTTACTCTGTGTAGGTATATTCTATGTAATGCAACAAAGCACAGTGTTTTCTATGGTCAAGTATTATTTTAAAGTTTATTTTTGTTTCATTTTTAGATGAAAATCATGTGGAATCTACATCTGAAGAACAAACTCCTGAGAAGGATACAGAGTTTTTCGAAAGAGCGGAGGATGCAACGAAAAACTATATACTAAAGGATAAAATGGATGACACAGTCAGAAATCGTTTGAACGTATCTGATGAAATCATAACGAGGGTACAATTTGCAGATGCTCTAGAGAAGAAAGATAAACAAATATCCGATTTAAAAGATGAGATAGGTCGTTTAAAAGGAGAACTTTTAACTGTAAAGTCTCGAAATAAAAAGTTATGTAATATATTGGGGCAAGGGGAAAGTAAGTATATTATTTGTTCAATAAGTATTATAGGTTTGTTAAAGATTGACACTGACATTGCTACTATTAGCAATCAAAATAATTGTGGGAAAAATTCACACATTAATTCAATTCAATCCATTCCAATGCATTTTAAACCTTGTCTTGTGATAACCAGACAAGCAATAAACTGAGAATGTAACTTTTAAGGACACATTTCTATAGATCATTTTATGTTCAAACTACACCTATTCATGCTCATCACTAAATTATTTATACTAAATCGATCATTAATTACCTATAACTTTAATGATTTAGAGTTTTAGAAAGTTCCTGGCCAAACATTAGGTTTTTAACATATGTGTGTAGTTGCTGCAGTAAATAAAAATTGATATGAAAACAATCAAAAAAGTGTAAATAGATCGGTGTACATAGTTTCTGACATAAGTATTAGTTTTATTGTTTTATTTTAGCTTTGTCATTTGTAGGCTGACTGCAATTATATTTTATATTTTTCATCTACGATTTTAATATAAAATAATAATGAATATGTAGGTATACACAGGTGTATTGCTTTCAGTGAAAGATAAAGCAGAGATTTTAGTAGAAGTCGAGCGACTGCGCACAGAACAAGCTGAGTTAACTGCCGAGTTGGCAACCCTACACACAGATCTTGAAAAGGAACGCTCGAAGAATGCAGACCCAAAGAACAATAGAGAAAAGGTATTATAAAACGTAAAATAATCTTCCAATGAAACTCATTATAATCAAAATTCCTATTGCTATATTGGTGTATTTTTACAGAAACATCCTACAAAAAAGAAAAATATACGATTTGATGTGTCATCCGAAGCCCTCCTTACAAAAGAAACAAGCACCGGAAATGCTTAATCAAAATGTTCGTATTTATTATTATGTGTCTAAATGATTCTCAAAGATAAAATTTAAGACTTATTCGCGTTATGATTGACTCACAATTTTTATAGGAATGTAATTCTTGTATTAAAATATTGTATGAATATGTTATTCGAAAAGATAAGAGATTTTATTTATTTCTAGTCACTTCGTTTTACATGATTTAGTAAAAAGTAATAATCATTAGCAGGATGACAGGTGACATTGATAGTTACACTGACAGGTGGAAGAGTTTAGTACAGAAAATAAGAAGCTTTATTTTTATATTTTTTGCTTACAATCAAAATGGAGATTATGTAGAGTGTGTCATAATATGAATAAGCCAATTTAATAAATGCTAATCAATCATAGCAATTATTTGTGTTTTTATATTCTACAACATAATATCTGTTTACAATGTACCCTTGTATCAAAAATGAATTATTGAAGAAAAATATTGTCTGCATAGGTTAGGTTTTGGGTAAATAAATAGGTTACGGTTTAATATGGAAGCGACCGACATTCTGTCATTGATTTTTATCGGTTTCAAGCATTTATTTCATGATCTCAATTTTTTAAAGAGGATAGATGGATTTCTGAGAGTACAAGAGTGTTTCAGAATCGTATGGTGTAATATAGATTGTTTTATTGCTCCATTGCTGCCAAAAACAAAACATTTTTGCGGATGTCCAAAGGCGGCAACACATCTTACTGCCTGTCTGTCATTTGCTTTATTCTTCACTCAATGCTATTTATTTATTATTCTTGTCATTAGCTAAATACTTGCTTGTGTAAAAATTTCTTAAGTATTTTAATTCTTTTTCCATTAAAAGAAGGAAGTAAAATAACTTTATTTTCTAATTAAAAAGTTATCCTGTAGGATTGTTCGTAAATGTATAACGACTTATAGGCCTATTGTTGCCAAACAGACCGATGTATGAGGTAAAGGGAAAAGAAACAGACATCGTAAAAACAATGCACAAATTTTAATGCCATCTGTAAATAAATACACAATCATAATAAGTCAGTGTGATAACTTTTGCATAACGTGAAACATGTACCATTTAAATCATACGTGAGTGTTAGTTTTAAGTGATGAGTGAATTTAAAAATGTTTACAATCGAACGATGATGATGTTCTCTGATGATTCTTAGAACTGAAACATGGCGAACTTTAACAAAACTATAATACCTAAAATGATTAGTTA
>DWME01006565.1:0-13505 GCA_018244795.1 Parelbella ahira ahira | reverse complement strand
GCAAAATTCTGGGCTAAAACCATTTAGGGACTTAAAATGTGTTTGTCATCGACACGCTAAGAAGAAGAAGAAGATATGTTAAATAATTTTTAAGCAATTTAAAAATTAATGGCTACAAAAAGCATGGATGTGTGGTATTGTTTTAAATCGGCCCCATGTACCAGCAAAATGCTACGATTAGTTAATTATGACAACGCTATTATGAGTACGAACAGTGTTTTGTACAACAGTTGTTGTAATCATCAACAGTCAATAAATATCATTATTTAAAAAATTGTGGGCGTTTAATAATTTTCACTAGGAGAAAACCTGCTGACTTAGAATTATTACAATTTTATACATACTTCTTCCAAAGCACCTATTTAAAATTAGGTATTTCGTAACACTCCCTGACTGCTTGAAATTATATGTAGAATAAAAAAGTAAAAATGAAAATCATAGACGAGTAATATTACATCATCTGGTTGATCTGACCATAGAAATTACATGAAGTTACTTGTCAGTTGTCAATTTGTACCGAAATAATTTGTTTTACACTCGTCCAATTCATTATTTTTCGTGGATACTCGACTCATAATATTAAGTAATGAACTTTCTTTATACTTTATTAATAAATATACTACGCTACATTTTGCAAGTGTAGTAGAATTATTTTTTTACTAGTGTTTCTGTTACAAAGTTAGAGGAGTATATTAGTATATGAACTTGGTCAGAATTGTCCACTTATCATAAGATTGGATTAGATAGTGTCTATCATCATGGAATATCGTCGTAAGGAAGAGAAAGAGGATTTCCCTATGTACTCTAGGTTATTCGTAGTCTGCGATCGTAACTCTACCGAAAAAGACTTTCGAGATGCTTTTTCTAAATTTGGCACAATTGAAGATGTACACATTCCCCGCGACGTGCACACCGGGAATGCGAAAGGAATTGTTTTTATAAAATTCTCAAAAGCTTCTGAAGCTGCCTTAGCATTAGATGCAATGAATTTAACAGAGCTCCCGAATACCAATCGTCGTTTAAAGATAATGGTGGCTTCAAACAAATCAGATATTCAAACTGACAATAATAATAGTAGTGAAAAGTACAGGAGATTGTTTATAACAATACCTAAGCAGATGACCGAAAATGACCTTGAGGAGTATTTCAATGAGTTTGGTAGAGTAGAATCGGTGTTGATACAAAGAAATAAACACACACACGAATCGAAAGGGCTCGCTTTTGTAAAGTACAGAACGTTTTTGGAAGCAGCCCTTGCTTTGGAAAACTGTGACAGAAAGTACAGATGTCTATTCGCTCTTCCAAGAAATCATAACAGGCGACCAGAAACAATCTTTGAGTCCAACATTAGTAGTTTAGCTATCTCATCCATCAATAGTAGGGCCACTCTTATCTCCAACATGAATGTGCGTCCAGAAGGGTATACACATGTCAACTTTATCTGCTCCCCGTATCTGACACAAACACATATGGAACGATTATTTGATATTGTGCCAGGGATGATTAGCTGTCGTTATTACGTTGATTTATTGAGAAACCATGGCAAAGGCATGGTACATTTCTCTAATCCTGTATCTGCTGCTCATGCCGTTGCTAAGTTAAATAAGTTTGAATATCCACCTGGCAATAGAGTACTTGTTAAACCTTGTAACAAGTCTGATTCTCATGAGCAGAATTTTGATAACATTCCCAATGTTGTTAATAACTTGAAAGAAGCTATTGCTTCTAGTAATAACACTACACCTGATTTAGCTCAGCTAGCCGAAGCAATAGTCGAGGCTTCCAAGTTGATTAAAATGGCTACTGCAGGTGTTAGTGATGATAATATCCCTGATACTATCAACCTTACATATTGCAGTGTGCAGTTACCTCAGACACAGCCATTGGCTGACATTGATAGTCCGACAGCTAAGAGATGCTTCTTGGTATGTAAGCCGCAACCTCCACCCTTGACAGTTTTACGTGATGTTTTCTGCAGATTTGGAAACCTTATCAATGTTTACACTCTTCCCAATAAGACTGTAGGATATGCTCGTTATGCAACAGTTGAATCAGCAGATGAGGCTATCAGGGTTCTACATGGGGCAGAAATATGTGGTGTTCGCATGAAAGTTTTAGAAGCTGATAGTGAAATCCCCGCTAAACGACCTAAACTTGAGTGACATACTGACTCAACAAAGTTGACATGACAAGAACAGTGAGCCTTCCATTTGAATAAACCCACAGACAGACAAAGTCATGCAGTTAATGTTTGTGTATCTTAAAAAAATATTTTTAGACTCAATTTATAGTAAAGAGTATATTTACCAGTAACAATCTGCACTTGTCATTTATTGTAAATATAAACCCAGTCTTCAACCATACTCCCTCAGGATCTTTTTGCCCATAACAGACTATTAAAGACAAAGGACTATGAAATAAGACAGACAAATATTTTTCATGAGATACATCTTTTATTGAACCTTATTCAATTTTATTGCACACACAGCCTTTAAAGTGAATTCTCTAAATATATAATTGACAATGGTATTAGCAAAACTCCCAACATACTATATTTATTCTGATTCAATTATAGTCTGATTGATCATTGGCAGTAAATATTTTCGATATAGGGGATGTCGATCACCATGTGTTATTTTGAGGATTTTTTCTGCACATTTAAACTGTTGTAGGGCCCTCTGTAGATCCATTTTGTAGAGCAGGATTTTTCCATACTTCATATGCAGTAATCCTAAAAGGGGGTGCAGAGTACCATAATAGAATCTGTAAGGTAAGAAATGAATAAATACTTGTCTACAAACAGCTTCAGGACCTCATATCTCTTTTTCGTCACTGAAAAGTTTCATCAATTTAATATGTATGAAATATATATTTGATGAAACATCCATTGTACAATAATACAAGCAATTTACAAATTAACATTTCAATTTTATATTTTAGATATGCATTGAAAATTGTTTCAAAGTTCTTTCATACAAAAAGCATCCTATTCTAGTCTATCTAGTGCATTATATTCATCCATAAACAAGTTTCTTTCAAACCAGATGTCATGCTCTTAGTGTTGACTTTAAAATGACAAGTGAATAACTATGACAAACTAATGAGATATGGTAATGATTGCATTTAAATATTTACTGTCGACTTTATTTTTACAAAATTACTAATTGATAATAGTAGTTTTCATTCTTATAAACTATACTAGAAGGCTTAATAAATAACTTATCCAGGACAAAATTAGTAAAATGAAAATCATAACTTAGGTATTTTTAGCAATTAAAAACATTTTTTTCTACTCCATAATACAATTAACTCACAAATATATCTACCTACCTACCCTATATTCTATATGTATTTCTAAATAATAATCTATCTACAGATATTTGCCCTAAATCTAAAATTTTAAATACCTAATGATGTGTTCTGGATACTTGTACTTGACTATGTTAACAAAAAAACAAATAGTAATAATGAATCCCATTTATTATTCCATTGTTGGAATATGGATCTCCTCTCATACTGAGAGGGTTAAGGCCAGTCTGCCACACTGGGCAAGTGTGGGTTGACAGACTTCACAAACCTTATAATTATTTTTTTTATTAAATTTTATGGAAAGCAGGTTTCCTCACGATGTTTTCCTTCACTGTTAGTAAGTGATATTTTGAATTTAAAACGCACTTTTGTAAAGAGATGCGCGCCATGAATTTGAATCCAGCAGCCCCAAGTGAGAGGCTGAATTCTTAAACAATAAGCTATCACTGCTTTGTCAACAAAAGTGACAGCCTTTATCCAATAGAGGTGTTGAATTTGCTAACAATATTTATTCACAAAATTATCATTTACAATTTCCCATAATTATGTTAGTAATATTCTTATTTAAAAAAATTAAACAGGACAAATTATATAATAGTATTTATATACAAGTATTATATACATTATAATACAAAGAGGTCAGTAGTATTGAAACAAAGGTGTCTGCCGTATATGGTGGTAGCGAAATGGAAACAGTAATATTTATTTATCAAATATAGCAAAAATGCTAAACAAATCAGTGATAAGCTTTAACGCTAGTAAATGAGCTTTATATATGATTATTACTGAAGTGCTATGCTTATCAGGAAAGGCCCAATGAATCTCCATCTATGTCAGTGTTGGCAACCATATTCCAGGCCTCCTTCAGTTTTAGTTTAAAACAATTGGACAATGATGGTTTACAAATGAGTGGATGAAATAAACACATTACTTACTTGAAACAAGGTATAAGTTTGTCAGCGTAGACACAAGCTTGCTCCCACAGCTGGACCTGGATAAGAGCGTCAAACGCATGATCCAAGGTCTGTGCATGCATCACATTCAAGTGATGAAGAACCCCATCCTGCTTTTCAAGGCAATATTTGCAGACATCAACATCTGTATTGTGATTATAAAGATATTTTGGTTAAGGTACACAAAAATAATCAAGAGATTATTTTAGCCAAGAGACTCCAATGGATTTAATTCAGAGATCCTTAATGACAATGCAGAAAGACATTCTGGATGTCCAAAGGAAGGCTTATATAATTATAACCTTTGGTAAGCCTTTACTAATTAGGAGATTGACCATGCATCAAGTGATATGAGGATAATGGATACACATTTGAGTTCTATATAAAAAACTCCAATATCTATGTTAAAATTCAAAAAAAATATAAATTTCAAGTTTAATGTAAAAATAATGAATATAATCGTTTGGGTAGAAAATTGTAAAGATTCTATAAAGATATGGAAATTTTTTGACGAATGTACAGATATAAAGACTGATATTAAAAAATAAATAGAGACTCGGCACCTGATGGTATTAAGAACAAGATAAATAAAAAAAGGATACATGCGACGGACGTACCCTTCATATTTTGTAAATGCAACTCGGTAAATTCCATTGCTTTAATAAAAATCTCAATATGTTTCTCTGTATATTTAGTCCCACACATGTTACAACGTTTCGTATCATCTACGAAAGTATTCAAGTCTTCTAAACCATTGCAGTGATTATTTGAATTGTGGTTTTTTATTTCATCATTAATAGAATTTTCCAGTCTCTTTACTAGTATACAATTCTCCTTCCATCTAATATTTATGGGGTTGTCACATTGTCTGTTCCGGCACTGAGCGGCGTGTAGGTGTTTCAATGCTATTTCATCTGAAAATAGTATAACGTTAACCTACATAACTATTCAAATTTCAAGTCGTTTCATATAAAAATTCATGCGCTTCACGGTACTGTCGCAAATATTTAAAAAGCATACAGTGCAGCAAAAGGACAACTTATTGTTAAATTAAAACTTTGTTGGAAGTAAAAAAAAGGTTATAACCTAAAACACATTTATTGTGATATTTTGGGAAATAATTTAGGAATTTTCCAAATGCTTTTTTGGTAATGCGTATTGGTCAGAACAGTTTTTATAAACATAAATTATTTTATAAGAATTTTTTTCTTTACTGCTTCGTTGGTCGAATAGTCGAAAGCGCAAGTGCCGATAGGGACGTCATGGGTTCAAGTCCCGGGTCAGGAACTATAGAATTTTTCTAATTTAGAATTTCTAGTAGTGATTTCGAGTCTAGATCCATGCCCGGTGTATAGCAATAGGTACACCACCTATTCCAAAGGACGTAAACGTAACTAGTAAAGCGTGGGACTGTATTACACTCCTCCATCAACCCCTTCGGGGATTACAAGCGTAATGTAACATTTACGTTACATTTTTTTTTACAATTTTGTGTAAACATTTATTTATAATAGTCTGGCTGGTTTTTTTATTAAACTGGACTGATGAGTCGGGAGACGTGGGTACAATTCCGATCCGGGACAAATATTTGTGTGATGAGCGGCAGTATACATATATAGCTATCTAGTTACCAGAGCACAGGATCTGTCTAGTTTCAGATTAGTGAGTTTATTTATTTGTGCAAAGATTTCACAAGACATTTTGAAAAATGCATTGCTGACATTGTCTACAGTGTCGTAAAACAATTAGTATGCACATCTAAAGCATTTACCCATGCACCTGTCACACTGGCATAGAAAGTAATAGTTCTCCTGCAACTCCATCTGTCTCTCGTAGGGTGTCTTCATCAGGTCTATATATGAGATCCGTATCTGGAAATTAGAATTTTTTTTTATTTTTTGAATGCTATCGACAACTGGCGTATGAGTCGTATGGAATCAAAGTCGGCAATCTGCATATTGTGTCAAAATGAGATTTTAGTATGCTCATGCAGGGAATTTAAAATAACGATCGTACTGTGCTTCTGTTATCATAATAAACAGGAAAACGGCGTTAAAATCGCCGTTTAAAATAATATCGGTTTGGTTTCTAATCCGGCAATCTGATTCCATCAACCAATTACGAACGTCGAATGTCCGTAAATAATAAATTTGCTGAATAACGGCAGAGAAGCCTTGAAAATTTTAAAAGTAAATTGTGAAGACGCTCAAGTAAAGATATGCAACAGGATTGTCAGTTATCCAAAAAAGTTTGTTTGAATTGACTGGGCGAATATTGCCTTCCAAAATTTTTTATAAATAAATATCACAGACAAGAGTGTGTGATTGTTTCTTCCAAAGAAGAAACCTATTGCGAGGAAGTCTTCGATGATACTAATGACTTATGCATATTTTTTTCTTTCGTTCCACCCTTTTATGGTTCCACTCTTGGACACAAGTTGATTACAGTTGTCTATGGTTTGTTGCAACTGCTTGACAAGTACGTTATAGATGGACATTGTAATCGATGACATCCATCAATTGAAATCATAGAAATAACTTATATAACATATTGAAACTTTCATGAAGCTTCAGCTTTTATACATACATGTCTCCAGTCTAAACAAGGCATGTCCTTAATAGCTCTGATGCTGATAGTTTTCCCATCAAAGGTAGCCACTGCATTGGGGTTACAACTGTGATCAATTATAGAGGCAGCCAAGTATATGCCAGATCCAATAGAATTCATATCCATGTCCAAGATTGTGAAGCTGTTGATTACCATCTGGAAAATTATATTTAGATATGTTATTGTAAAGCAAATGCTTAAAGTAAATAAAATCTAAGGTGTCTGTCTGCCTCTTTGGTCGAGTGGTTGTAAGCGAGACTGCTGATAAAAGGGTCCTGGTTTTGAATCCCGGAAAGGTTACTAGTGGATTTTTCTAATTTAGAATTTCTTTTTAAAATCTACTGACCCGGAGTCTAGTTTTGTGTCCGATGTATAGTACCTAATCAGGTCACCCAGTATTTCATCATCAGACGTAAACGTTAGTATCGATAGCGTAATAAAATCGATTTATTTACCGGTACCTACCCTTCCATACAGTCCCATGAGATCAACGGTGTTCGGCAATGATATGTCTTTGAGGAATTCAAATAGGACCACACACAATGTTGAGAAGTGGTCCATCTTCTTTTTATCCGCCTTCAAATCTGAATAATCTGCGGGACGATTTTTGTGAATACATGGATATAAAAAATGAATGTATGATTATTACTGAATTAATCATATCAAATGTCTAACCTAGGTGTTACATGATACTATTTAATTTTTAACATTATAATAATACCTATCAATAATGTATAAATAATTTTGTCTAGGTAACTTTTTGATAAATAGGCTTATTATAGGGCTGACTAAAAAAGAAATGAAAAAACTTCGGTTCTATTCTGTTCTATTTGTTTTAATATTATGGTTTCTGGCAATTCTATACATATACTTACGTGACATAAGATCCTTCCACATTCTGAAGGATGTGGCAGAATAGAACGCCTTGTAAGAATGGCCATCGCCGCGTTGCAAACGATTTATTATTCTAGCGAGCATCCGGGCGCCATCTGGTATGATTTTTGGCGCCACCCTTTTGAGATTTGCACATTCCCACTGGAAATGATAATGATACTTGTTAGAGCATTCTACAGGTTTTGATCAAAGCGGCATAAACTCTAGTAACTTATTATTCTGACATTTCTGATCATATGTAAGCATCATAATCAACTTTTCGACTTCGTACACTGTGACATCAAGAGTGCCACAGGGATCTCACTTGGGCCCTATATTGTTTGTATTATTTATAAATGGTATAATCAAGCACATAAAGCATTCCAGTTGCCTGTTATTTACGGACGACTTCATTAAGTCGTCCGAAAAATTTTTGTATAGAGTAGTCAAGTCTCCTGAACAAACTGGGTTGCTTCAGGAAGACTTAGCGGAAATCGGTCAAAGGTGGAATATAAGTAATATGCTGATGAACGCGAACAAATGTCATTACACAAATTTCACGAAAAAAAAGACACCCATTAGATCCACGTACAAGTTAAATGTTTAAACACTGGATGAATTTCTCCGATTTAAGACTTAGGAGTCATTTTTGATACCAAACTGAACTAATCACATCACATCAGTGGTTAAGGCTGGCCTCAAAATACTTGGCTTTATTAAGCGAATAGGCAATGAGTTTAAGAAAACTAAAACCATGCAGATTTTATTCTCTGCTCGGGTTGGTAGTCGTCTCGAATGCTGTAGTCAAGTCTGGAGCCCGCATTATCAGGTTCATATACAACGCTTGGAGAGGGTACATAGATCTTTTACGAGTTATTTATTGCATAAGAGAAACAACATTTCCTGGAAGAATACTAACAAGAGGGTTGGATATGAAGTTAGGCTTAAGTACTCCAAAATGAGTTCGGTGCAGAGAAGACGATCATATATTGACGTGACAACGTTACATAACATTGTAAATGGATCTATTTTTTGAACCATCTCTCTTGTCTACATTAAACTTTGTCGTGCCCAAGCTGAATTGCCAGGACCAATCGTAAGCTGACCTTCCATATAAATTGCAGTAGGACTAAAACTAGTAAATTTGATTCACTAAATAAATTTCAAAGTGCATACAACGACCGTTCCAATATTGACATATTTAAAGACTCCATGACAAATTGGAAATGCCTAATGTTGCAACCATGCTCCTCAAAATGTACCCAACAATAGATATAAATTATAAAGCTAACTGATATTATAATTCCACTATTGGAACTTTTCAAAATTTTTGTGGATATTGTCAAATTTTTTTATTGTTTACCAGATGTTTGTCAATTTGTTATTTTATTCATAATCTTCATCCTATGATTGAAGACATTTTACAATAATAATATATTTCACATTTTGTTCTAGAACATTCGTGGCAGCGATTGCTAAGAACATTAATAGCCGTTTATTTCTGGTGTCAGCGTCAATAATTCAAATCTGCACTAGTTCTGAAGAAAACTAGGTTACGTCAGAATCGAGGGGCAAATGGCAAGTAGCCATGAAATGCACGTCTGGTGTTTCTGGACCATTAATCATGAGGTAAATTGCATTTGTAACAGATAAGCAACATATCTTCTGAATAACTCTATACGTAAGAATATGTTACGTTCAACTATAGTAAATTTAGACCTCGATGATAAAGAAATAAAATTTAATAACTACCACAGAGAAATATGATTACTGATTTACTTTATTTCTGCTTTTCATAAATATTGTTAACTGCCTTGTATGACGGAACTGCACACGTCAGCGAATAAAGATTTTTCAGTATATTCTGTTCCAAATTTATCCATTTTATTGTACCTATAATACTACAATTAATTACGTTAGAAGAGTTGCGTTTATTAGTATAAATTGTAAAAACCTATAAGGAAAAATAACGAGTAGCACCATCGAATTCGTTTTGAATACTTATAATAACGTAATAATAAATAAAGCCAAGATTTTTCGATTACGTTCCTCACAACCAGCCCATTTGTTTTGACTTAAATGACTTGGAAAAGTCTTATAACTGGCAATCACAATTGCGCCAGAAATATTTCAATCATTTTGGAATAGTTGAATTAGATGCGTTGATAAAGGGCTCCCAATAATAGATTTTCTCACAAAAAAAAATTGAAAAAAAATGGAAAAAACAATTGGACTGGAAACATTGGGGGTCGAACCGGGATTTTCTGGTATGCTATTATAACCTTATAGATGGTGGCGAAATTTAGCTTCGTATTCTAGGATATTGGATATTGTAGCAATTTTTTAGTGCCTGAAAACAGGGATAAATCGACGTTTCCTAAAAATGAAACCTAGGAAGATCGATTTATAGCCCCTGAATCTCCCCCCTCCCCTCCACCCTACTGAATTTCTTCAAAATCGTCTAAGGTATTACATAGATAGATAGATACTATATGCATAGTATTGCCAACGTAAATAAAATCAAAAGAGCTTTATAATAAAACTTTTTTAGACACAACAAACACTTTTGTTTATATGTAAATATATTGTAATCAGTCTAATAATATGGTCTATTTGTTAATGAGATACCTACTTATTTAAAATATGGTGCTTGACAAAATGATGGTTGTTTTTTCTTCACTCTTTGTATATCTATTATATTCATTACTATAGTCATCAAATCTAATTTTGAATGACATTTACACTTTAATGACATTTATGAAGAGTTGGCTGAATGAAAATATAGATAATTGGTCTTAATGTTTCTGTTACAAATATTTTAAAAAATTTAATTCCTTGATGATATTGTGATGTCAGTACAATATGCATCATAAACATCTTTATGTATTGAAAACTTCCTTCACAGTGAAATAGCGTTTTCTTTCCATAATAAGTTGCAGACAAAAAAAGTCCTTTTCATTAATGCCATAAAAGTCCAATATGTGGTTTAAGTCTGAAAATATCAGAAGTGGAAATATTTTCCAGTTCCTAATAGTACTAATAAATTAATTCAAACCTCATATGACATGTGAGATACCAACATCCACATACCTTATGATCACTCCACGCTTCTTTCTGGCACACTCGGCTGCAGTAGTACACAAATTGACAGCCAGAGCATTTCAACACTTTGCACCTGAAAGTATTAGATCATCGCCAACTGTAGTTACTTCACTAATCAATAGTCATCCCCTCTTTAAAACAACTATTCTACACATGCAACGAATGAACCAATGCTAATATGGTCTTGGCAGAAAATAGTAAAAATATTAAGCAAATTTAACTGCATGATTATAAAGTTTGCTGTACACTTTCACAAATATTTATTTAATCATCGTCATTGTCATCTTCACATTGGCCTTTATCGTTCCACTGCCAGACATAGGTCTTTCCCAAGATGTGCCACAACACATGCTCCTCCAAAAATTTCATCTCATCATTTAATATTTTTATGTAATTATAACTTGCATAAATATAGATTAGCAATGACAGCCATGTGATTTCATTTTCTGTGTCAAACAGTGCAAAAGAAGATAGTATGAGTATAATGGAGGTTAAACTAAATAAGGTCCTCTCTCAAACCTTCACTGTGTATGAGACCCGCAGGTTTACTGTAAGACCACATTATGATTAAATATGCTACAATGTTGTTTCTGGTGCCTTCATACTATGGTCAGTAGGGAGATTTAAATAAACTATGTCTGAAACTGAATGAATGATAAATAAAATATAACATTTAGCAAAGTACTCTAGTTTCACCTGCAACTGCTATTTAACATTCTCTTTAATATCATTACAATATAATCACAAAAAAAAGAATAGCAGTAAAGCAAATTATACATGCACTTTTATTTTTTTACTAACTTTTAGTTTAACCAAGAAGTTCCATTGCAGATAAGAGCATGCAGAAAAGTAATATCACTTTGATAATAACATAAAGCCTCTCAATTGGCCACTGTCATTAATTTTGTGTGAATGTGTGTATATTATGTAGTTACATGCATTTCTTGACTAAGATTTAGCCGGTATTACTTAACAAGAACTGTGTCTGTCATGAGTAGATTGGAGTATCATAATATGCTAGTTGAACATAATGCCAATAGAATACTATGAAATGTTGCATAATAATGTGTTTATTTTAGTGCACACAGTAGTATTTTCTGAGCTAGTCACTCTGGTATTATGAGATATTTAAAATTATATTGATTTCATGGTCAACAGGTATATGACATAATTAATAAAATAAAAAGGTCTACACATGGAGACCATTCCACTTGTAACTAACAATAATAATAAATATCAGTGCAATTTTCAAGTAGTTTTAGTACAATAAATATCCTGCTCAAGTTTCTTACCTTTCTAAGCAATTATCACATCTGATTCCTTGTTCTTTTGAAGACAGAATATACGCAAAGGGTTCTTCAGTGAGAATTAAATCACCGGCTTTTACACAGGTATCAGAATTCCTATATTTATTCTTCATTATTTAATATTATAACTATTTATTGCTTTGCTTACACTGAGGTAGTACGATCAAAACGACGACCGTAGCATAACTAACTAATAAATAAATCAAAAGTGAATGTTACAGGAATGTCGGAGGTAATGCTGAAAATATTATACGGATAGTTGGCCGAGCTACCTGCCATCCAAAATTAACTACTCAATATCGGTTACATTATTTTTAGAGAAGGCGTGACTGTATACGCAAGCAGATATATCAAAGCAAAAAATAAACAAAAACAGTACTAATAATAAACCGCGAACACAACAGCGACATTTTTGATTTCAGGTGATCACTATTATTAAAGCTTCGTTTCACTTTTTACTACCAGAGTATAGTAATGACCGTAGGAATATTCGATAAACATCGATGATATTTATGGTACCATCGAATCGATCCGATGTTTTCAAAAACTGTTGATTTACTTGATATATCGACGTATTTTCATAAAACATCGAATCAATGGTAACACTTACGTAGTACTGGATATAAAAAAACGTTACATCACCCTTGTAATCCCCGCAAGGGTATGCAGAGGACTGTAGTACACCCGCACGTTTGTACATTTTGTAATTATGACAAAAAATATTTTCATTTTGCATTTTTTTAATAAACTGCATTTGTATTAGCTAAGATTTGCATTTCAACGTTTTTTTCTTGGGGCTTTGGACACAGATTCCTTCAACATCCTATAACAGACTACCGACGTGTAGCCAGGAAAAGTGCTGTTATAGGAGAAATAGATATTTAAAAATTATGTTTGTATGGATTGTCAGCGGACTGATTACAGGTTTTTGTTGCAATGTTAGAAAAAGTACTCGTTTTTTAGAAAACATCGATGTTTCTGTTCGTTGTATCGAAAAATATCGATGTATAGTCTCGATGTATTGCATCGAGAAAATACATCGATGTATTTTCTAAATGGACAACCCTAATGTAGCGTTATCAGTTATCACAGACGTCTAAAAGCGTGTTCCGAAATATAACACACTGCGAGCACTATTCAGTGCTCATAATGGGGAGAAACTCGTTCCGTTATGTATCGCCAATACATTGACACAGTACTCTAGGGAATTATATGACATCATAAATCACCGCCATATTTCCACCGCGAGCGTTGGCTTTCTTGAGGTAAGGTGCTCGCTAGTGTTGCCGATCGATAGTGGACTATCGATAGGCTATCGATATTCTATCGATAGTAGTCCGATAGCAAGACTATC
>DWME01006564.1:0-13508 GCA_018244795.1 Parelbella ahira ahira | reverse complement strand
GGCCTTAACCCTCTCAATATGAGAGGAGACCCATATTCCAACAGTGGAATGACAAATGGGTCGATTTTTTTTTTAAAATAGTTTTTAAAGTATTTTCTAATCTGTGACACAAAATTTAATTAGCTCGTTAGCCAGTGTCCATTGATAAAGGGTAAATAGATGTAATAATTCTTTTTTTATTATAAATTAGCGCTATGTGTCTTACAGAGTTCTGATGTATACAAACTTAAACTTTGGGAATGAATAAACAATTGAATAGTTTACTGATGTAAAGTACTTTAAAAGCGTTAATAAGTTGTATCAATCACGGTACAGTCGGTCAGCTACAGGACGAGGATTGCGCAGCTACCGAAATTATGCTTTAGTTGTGACCGCTATTGCTTAAAAGATTAAACTATACAAACAGTTAGATAATCTAAGTCAACTCTTATTGAAAGACGCCACCGATTTAGAGCGAATGGCTCTCAGCAAGACTGCTTATCAGTAGTCTCTGTGCCGCTGAACCAGGGGGAACACTGTCGCGACAAATGATATCCAGTACAGAAACAGTAAGTTTTTAGTTGGACTGTGTGGTCAAATCGTACAGTTATATAAATTGGTTATACGACACATTTCCCTTACGCCGGATGCAATCAATTTGTGTACTGGCGTACTGCGCGGGCGCGTCGTATACAGTCGCTGGAAGGCCACCAGACCGATACCATTGCTATAATTTTTTACCCAAAACAACTAATATATCATTTTCCTCAAAATCGCGACGTACAATTTGTGTAGACTGTTGTATAAGAAAATAGCATCGACTAGATTATATTTTTGATAGTGAACCGTGATCTTGTGTGAGAGGGATCAATATGGCTTGCACGGTCCTAACCGCTCGTACAGAGGATACTGGACGTATTGTGACACAATAGAAACGCGGGTGAAGAGGATAGGCCTTAGACTTACTCGCTTATTGCTCGTGTGTGGTGCAATTTGATTAGCTAGCGATTGTGGTATCACGGCAATGTGATACCACTTAATCATCCACCACGGAGAAGACGAAGAGAAATACCAAGCGTTCGAAACGAAAGAGAATTTCCGACATGAGGTATGACTTTTTTTGACTTCTGCGACTTTTTTCTTCTTTTAGGTGCCACTAATCGGAATCTTGTTTCGATAGTAAAACTAATATATCAAACGGAACTGGCACCTATCTCGTTTTGAGAATTCAATGGTAAAGATAAAAAAAATACTGTTATGTAACTAAATAGGGAGGAAATGTAATATAATTTAGTATGTAATGAAAATGTGTTTCTACTACATATGCAACTAATTATCATCAAGTCGATTAATATTTAGTTTGACTCATTTTATCACAATAATGTAATATCTGGCAATATTCTTACATTCTCGGCTACATTATTATGTTTATATTAGTCATAGATATAGAGAGATCATAATCATAGTCATATCTTACGTATGTTACTTTTTTCATTCTCAAATATTCTGTCCATAAAAATTGTTAATAAACCTAACATCACGCCTGTAATCCGCGAAATCCCCGAGGGGGTAGGCAGAGGAGTGTAGTACACTCCCACGTTTCACCAGTTACGTTTAAGTCCCATGGAATAGGCGGTGAGCGTATTACTGTACATCGGGCACAATTCCAGATTCCAAGTCATTACTAGAAATTGTTGAGAAAAAGCCATTGGTACCCGACCCGGGATTTTAACCCAAAACCTCCCAATCGGTAGTCCCGCTTGCAACCACTCAACCAACGAGGCAGTCAAAATTTGTCGCTGCTGCAAATCGAACCCAAAACGTGACGCTTTTGAATTAGCAGTGTCAGCAATACTGTTGATCAATAATCGATATGTAAAAATTGCACATGTGTAATTTTAATGTGTAATATAACTTTTTAAAATGAGTATAAATTATAATTATAATATAATTTAGGCCTTTACAAAGCAAGGTTGAATGAGTTTTTTCTAGCCATGCGTTTTGTTCATCGTAGAACGCGCTTATGCCTTCCGTTTAGCAGGATCGTGGACAGAGGCTAGCCTATCATACATACAAAAAAAAATTCTTCACGTTTGCATTGTCATTGTAATAAGTAACCGTTTTGATATAACTTACATATATGTTGCCAACTTTTGGTGGGTCTTTAGACATAGATTGACACTCTATTTACAGATATGAAAAGATTTCCCTACGCCGCTAAATGTTACCTACCTCTAATGGAAACAATCAGCTGCAATATTTTTTTAAAGAAATTGAACAAGTGTCTATCTACGTCTCAAATCATTCACAAATATTCTACGAATGGTACATAACATATTACGAAGCAAAACCCAGAACTCCTCAGAGTTCTTCCAAGCTTAGGCGTGTTATTCGTTTTGGACAGCTAAATCCCGTTACAACCACACACGCTTCTTGTCTAACCATAGTTTGAAAGGTTTGCAAATAAAGGTGATTCCTACGATTATTATTTTATCGGCAAGCTATCGTGAGTTACAGTCCCAGAAAACAGCCGTTTCTGTTTCCTAAGCAATTGTATTTTTTATTTCAGGGTTGACTTCCGCGGAATAAAGTGTGCCACCGCTTTGCGGGCGGGCATCAAAGCTGCGATGTACGAAAGCAGCTGTTCCTACGCCGGAGCTCTTGAACTTAAGCGAACTGCTCTCAAGGAAGAACCCTGGCCTACAGCAGAATGGCCACCCTACCGCCTACATCAGTCCACATTCGAACAGTTGAAGCAAAGCGTAGAAAAAGCCAAAGCCGCCCTCCAGGATCGTTCTGGACTATTAGGCACTGCCACTGCCTTCGGTGACTTTTATGGAGGCCAGTTGGGACAGGACACGACCAGCGCAACTCTTGGTTTCGGCAGAACGACTAGAACCGATGAGTCTATGCTTGGGTCATTGGAGAAGAGCAAAATTATAGGTAAGTCTTAATTTAAAGTCATATCGCAAAGAGTATAGGAAAATTCCTCAATTAAAACAATGAAATTTCATTTACAAAGAAATCAAACTATTTGTTTAATTCATTAATTGTATTTAAGTGTAAGTTGACCACCAATAAAAGATAAGTTATCATAAATTAAGATTACATAAGTACTTCATTATGAATCGTAATAAAGTCGGACACAACGTTCAAGAAAAAATTACAAGGCAACTCTTACAGAGCTTCTTGCGAGTATTGTACATAGTTCATTGTTGTTTTTGTACTTCACACGGTAATCACAATATAATATGTCATATGTCTGGCATATTATACAAAAGAATTGTACTAAATTCTTAGTATTCTTATTATATATTCATATATAAACCACACAACATAATACATATTTAACACTTACATAGACGCAAGTAAAGCCAACAACATTAAGTAAGAATTTTGGGTCATAAAACACGCTTTCGATATACTCGTATAATCGAAACATAAAAGACTCTAGAGTAAAGGTCGCTTGAATGATACATTGCCAGTTGTGTTATTAAATTTTACACCCGACATTTCACTGAGATATCGGCGTTTTTAAGGTATATTGTGACCATTATAGGTACGCCCTAGCCTTGGAACCAGCTCCAGAAAATATCGATTATACAACCCGTAATCTCTGGGTTATGAAACGCGAATTCTCGCCTTAAGCGAATGACTTAGAGTTTCGTTTAAAAGGAACTCTCAGCAACTTTGAACCCTTTCAGGCTAAGCCAGGGAGGCTGTAGGCAGGAAGACAAGGTGGGGAGCTTCTTGTAGAGATAACCATCGCTCAAGGGAGCGAAATGGGGGCGTGCAAGGCATTTTACCCTGTTGCCATAGCAACTCGTCCACGCCCCGCCAGATCATCGCATCTTATAAATACTGGCGACGAAAATAAAATTTTATTATCTCCGTCGAGTTCATTATTTCGAACTTACCCGGGGGTACGTTAGCCCGTTTCCCGGGTTTTAACGAGGGGGTTGATTGTGTTGGAAATTTTTGCAGTTGAATTTTCATCGGTGCATTTGAAACAGCCGCGATGCGGTCGCCTGCCGCTGCCCGAGTGCGAGTGTTTTACGATTGTTATCTACTTCTTTGTTTGTGCTGGCTTTGTAAATATAAAAGCT
Organism: Parelbella ahira ahira; assembly: GCA_018244795.1. NCBI lineage: Eukaryota > Metazoa > Arthropoda > Insecta > Lepidoptera > Hesperiidae > Parelbella > Parelbella ahira. The sequence continues at coordinate 9,423 of DWME01006564.1, read as the reverse complement.
TTCATGAATATCTTCTAAAGCAAACGAAATGAAACTAACTTTAATATTTTAAGAATAACTGCAAAGAAAACGAACAAGGTCTAGATGACGTCAAGATAATAAATATTAAATTTATGCCGTTAAAGGTAGACTTTTAATGATATACATTTTATTTATATTAATAGAAATAATAATACTTTCTTAAACTATGCGTTTGCAAATATAAATTTAAGATAGTAGTATTTTTCATACTCACATTTTTAAATTCGATCTCAGTGATGAGAATGTGTGCCAGGGTACAAGCACTGTATAGTGTATACATGGTGACATTTTCTCCATATGCTATGCCATCAAATCAATGCTATGCAGTTATACTATACATATGTACTTGCACATTATTCGTAGATCGCGAGTTATGCTACTTACTTATAAAGTACTTGTATAAGTACATATATGTAAATAAGTATATAGTCGTATCCATACTGAGTAAACATTAATTTTATTATATTCCTAAATAAGAATAAAATTATACTGCCCGAATATCACGCAAAGTTTCCTTGGTAACGAATCAAAACGGAATGAGCCTTAATATAATTTCCTATAGTATTTAACGACTATAAAGCCCTATTAATTCGCTGTTTCTTTAATGATTTATTCCAATAAATACACAAGCTTTCTATATTATACCCAATGAAGCGTGGAATACCTGATGCACGAGCTCGTTATCACAATTATCATCACCAGGTCTCAGTCCAGTGGCAAGCTACAGCTTCTCAAACGCAGCCTGTTCTTGCCTCACCTCAGCGATGGCTAAGTCCGTAACAAGGTTCAACATTGTAACATTTCTGTATCAGATATTAAATAAGATCTATAACGCATTGAAGAATCATCACATCAGATCAGTCTTTACCGCTCTACTACTGAACATTGCCTTTTCCAAGGTGTGCCAAGACACACTAACTTCAGCAGATCTGATCCAGTCGCTACTATCCTTTTTAAGGTCATCGATCCAACGGGAATGGATGTTCATTTTCATCCATACATTGCAATATCAACCCAATATAAGACGATCTACAAATCCGTTCCTGAATATGTTAAAATATTTAGTAAGTCAATTTCTTGTTCAAGCGCTTCGTTTACACCGTCTGACTTACATGTCAACTAACTTCGACCCAATATTTTGAGTTTTTTCATAACCTCTGTCGCAGTAGCAAGTAGTAGAGTCGTTTTCATCATGTTATCATTTTATTTCTCAATTTCGGTGGTAATGGTGGGCGTAACATTGTGGAATTTTTGTTGACGTTTGGCAAGCTCTCAAAACAATAAAGTTATGTACCTATATTTTTAAAATGAAAAGTATATCGTACATACAAGTTGTCACACCTGTTTCCCATAGAGGTAGACGGAATTTAAGGAACACCGGCGAGTCGTGACAAACTTATTTCGCACGTTCCATCTTCATTAAAGTTAAGTTAATATATACAACATTCTTTTCAATCGCTTGATTAAAAATCTAGTCGTTTTAGTTATAGTGATGAAAAATTTATTTTTTTAAATATTTCGATAATATATTTGTTTCTCATCACTGTTTGCCTGATATTATTTTACAAAGGAACGATTATCGTGTCTGAATTATTTTATCAAATAAACCGAAGACGCATTAATTCCATTAAAATATCCCGGAATTATTGTTTTCTTTCCTTCATGTCCTGTAAATTACAATAAACCATAACCGTGACACAGTTTTCACCTTGCTTCCCACAGTTAGAGTATCTACTATTATTTTATTGTCGTGATTTTGTATCAAACTCGTATGTAAAAATTGCAGCTCAGATTTAATAAAGCGTGTAAAAACTGCATATTACACTTTACCTTGATACCAAACAAGCGTAGAATTAACTCTGCGTCTCATCAATGTCAATCGTGAAACAGTACTACCATTTATGAGCAAAGACCGCATTATTTAACTAAATTAGTGGTATTGTTATACCTTTGTAGGTAGTGATCATAAGTCACACATAAATTCGTTATTTATCAAATGAATTTAGTAAAAATGTAATTTCGCGCCCGCAATCCCCGAAGTGATAGACAGAGGAGTGCAGTACTTTCCCACGTTTCACTAGTTACGTTTTACGAGTCCCACGTCCCACCGTGGAATAGTATGTAACGTAATATCATGTTTTTATGAGAAATAAGATTGTATTCGTAAATATAGAAAATTTTGTGAAATATAAAAACTATAAGAAAAAAAACTCACGTGCAGACTTCTACTTTTCTAAGAATCGAACCAATCCAATTAGCATATTTTTATTCCATTGTAAAATGTGTGGTCCTCGCCCTATACATCCATAACGAGTAGGTACATAATATGTATATGAAATGATAGAGGTCTGCGGTTGTCTTCGCATCACGCACAATCTATTGAATAGGTTTCACTTGATTGTGTTTTATGTATTTTTCAGACACTTGGTTATTGTCTTAAAAAAATTTACTGCGATACCTGGATTGGATGTTAATAAAGTTTAAAGGAACTCTATATATAGATAAAATAGATAGCCCGATACACCGCAGAGTAGTTTATACGTGTATTCTTTGCCTCTTCGCTTTAAAATGGTAAAACGTGGTTTAGAACGTGATTTTATGGATAAACGTTGCACTAAACATCGCTTGACACCTTGTTCTTACAAAGTCGGTGACCAAATAATAAAAAGTATTTATACTAGTGTATATATGTAACTTAATAAAAGTCAATATTTGAAGAAATCGTAAAAAGTAAAAACCCGTGACAGTGACCTTCAAGATAATGTGACGCATCGGACTTAGACTTACCGTTGCCAACCGCTACATAATTACCGACTGTTCATAACTTTCATTACTCTACGCGTAGCTTGCTTGGTGTTTGCAACATAGTTCGCAGCTATATTACTGCAAATCTGAGTGCAAATCACAAGATACATAAAAAAGAATTTTTTTTACTCAAGAAAACATAACATGGAAATTGACAAGGGCTCGGAATGCAGAGCTGTTATAGACGAGATAAATTACGTAAATGTCGCTTGTGTACGTAAAATGTCGCAACTGAAATATGATTTTACGGGCGCTGATATCACAGAGTTAATTTTTAAGAAGCTATCAAAGACTCAAAAAACTCTTGGTCCAGTCCTTATTGTAACAGTATGATGTCAAGAACTGATAACTCACATACTCGATGACAGTATGCCATCAATTTCATACTGAATATCAACAAACACCTAAATTATCACCCACCAAGAATGTAACCAATCGAACGAAGGTGCGTAGAGAAAACAGGAGATTAGTGAAATTAAAAGGTTTGCTTATAGTGTTTAAAGCACAACTTGAACAACTTAGGAATAAAATGAAAAGAGGTAATAATGCAACTGCTGTAAAAGGAAAATAAAAAGAGCTGCAACTAGTTACTGCATACTTACTATTTACTAACATAGCAAACCTCGCTCATGAACTTAACAAATACAACGGCTATCCCGTGCAAGTAATTTCGTAATACATTGTGTCCCGGAGAGAAACGCCGAAAACATAATTATCATACATTATGTCAAACAAAGTGCTCTATTTGAGCGATATGCCCTTAAAATGCATTTTATAACTCTTTAATATATTCATCACAAATCATTTGCCTCGTTGGTCGAGCGGTTAGAAGCGCGACTGCCGATCGGGAGGTTCTGGGTTCAAATCCCGGGGCGGCTTCTATTGGATTTTTCTAATTTAGAATTTCTGGTAGTGAGTCGGAGTCTGGATCTGGGCCCGGGTTAAGGCAATAAACTCACCGCCTGTTTCATGAGACGTAAACGTAATTGGTGAAACGTGAGTGTGGACTACACCTCTCTGCCTACCCCTTCGGGGATTTCAGACGTGGTATTACGTTTTGTTATGCGATATTAGGAAAAAATGGCATCAAATGACAATTTAATCTGCAACGTGTTCGCTTGCAACCTTTCATCAATCTTTGACCAGCATGCAACTGCACGCAACGTAATCAACACTATCGCATCGATATTCACATCAACTATCCATTAACCGGTTCAGTTACCCAAGAATAAATCTCTTAAAAATTAGCGGGCTGTGATTCACTAACCGTTATAGTTAAATTTGCATATGTGCTTAGAATAATTTACATGTTTTTAATTTGCGATTGCGTTTTTCTTTTAAAGTGACAGTGACAAGTGACAGTTTTAAACAAGCTCGCGTAGTTCCACTCCACGAATTTGGTGATCGACATGTTGTATATGATGCAAATGTGTTCCTGCTAATTATAACTATTGGCCTATCTCGTTTTGATTTACTTATTTACAGATTCTGTAAAAATTTGTATGCAAACAACTGACGGTAATTAAAAACAATTTCTGTCGGAACATCACCATGATTTTTAAAGTAGCAGGCCTCCCGTGCCGTGCCTGTAGTTCGGATTCCATACAGCATTGGGGTATTCTAAGTAGGTGCGCACAACTGCAGAGTAAATTTCAATAAATGTTGTAGGTTTTATTAAATTATCTGCAGCTACGTAAAACGAAAGCCAGCGATTTGAATGCTTTGCTGACAATGTCGCCAAAGTGAAGATGGAACCGCAGTTGACGGTCAAGAATTGTGCCCAAATCACAAAAGTGATCCACTTCAATTGATTCAATACCGTAATAACGACATGACAAGTTGACTCTCTTCCTAGTAAATCGAATTACGGCGCATTTGTTCGTGCTTAAGCTCATTCTGTTTAATTCACACCACGAGACTAGGTTATTAAAGTCGTTTTGCAATAATTTAATATCCTCCAAGGAATTAACTTTTCTAAAAAATTTCGCGTCGAGTCGCCACTTTCCAGGAAGGGAATGATAATAAGGGTCTCCTCTCACTTCGTTGGAAAGACGCCGTTGTTAAGAGATTTATTAAAAATCAGAGACCGTGGTATTGATAGAGCACTGGCGCACCTAACAACGAAAAGGGATGGTATCTCATCGGCTCCAGCTCCCCTTGGCTCCATTCTTTTAAACACCGTTAATTTGATCTCTTGTAACTGTTATGTTGACAGCAAGATGTTTGTGATAAAATGTAAAAATGTGTAACGGATGTGTAAAATGTTAGTAACGCGTAAAATGAAGAAAAATGAGTTGCAAAAACATCTCATACCTATATCAGGCCCGGATTCTGTAATTAAGTTGCCAAGTGACATCTGAGGTGGATATGCACTACAGTCCCCTCTTTTATGTTTAACAAGGACCACAGTAATTTTGGATTATTGGTTAGGGATGATTCGAAACGTGCTACATACGTTTTGTACTATATATCATACATATAGTCGCATTTTTTTCTGAGCAGTTCGAAGAGAAATAGATCCTTAGGATTGGCATATGTGTGGTGCTTAATTGTAATGATGAGGTTCCTCACTGAGTCCCCCGAGTATAATAAAACTAACCATTATCCATGCAACGTAATTATAAATCAGATTTGTGAGATATCAAAGCCAACAGGCCGTATACACCGTGCGTAGACGCGTCCTTTGTGCGTTGAAATGTAACGGTATTGCTAAGCAACAAAGTAAGCGGTGCGAGCAAGCGATGTACGAGTTGTCGTAGGTCAGGAACTGCGGGGGTTAAATAAAATATTTGAGCTATTATTGCTAATATCTCTGAAACTACTGGGCCCATTTGAATGATTCAATTTTCGCTAGCGATAGTTTCACCTTGATCACACATCTATATGTATAGGTTACAGATCGATCACTTCATTTAAAACTGTTTTAAAGTCGAAAACTACACGGAACGAACAAACGCGATGTTGTCTAAAAGATCCGAACCGTCACGTGACCTTCGGATACGTTGCTCATATTGCCGGACACACCTCCCCTGTGGGTTTTTAACCATATATATTTACAACATACAAAGTCTCCCTATACGGCTAGATATGTAGAGTATTCCGTATACAGATACTGTAGTGGATACTGCTGTTGCGAAGTTAAGAGTCGATTTACTTTTAATCAGATGTTTTTGACCCACCCTAAGCCTCAGTGGCAATGGTAACCCAGTGGCTTAGGATTAGCTCCCTACTTCACAGGTCCCCTCCCCGGTTGAAACCGAAACGCGCAACTCTGGCCTTGCAAAATTACCTCAATGCACCTCAGTGTAATTTATGATATTTTCTAACTCAAACTTGACTTTGGCAATGGCAAAGTCAAGTTATTAGTCATTTTATTCTCCAAGGGTCGACTGGTGGAGAATGCCATTAGGCATTAAGTTCGCTCTTTGTTATGCCTGTATGGTGTTCAATAAACATTAAATAAATAAATAAATAAATAATCTATGATGTTAGCCACTTTCACCCTAAGAGGAGACCCGTGTCGAATCGTGGAACGATAAAAGGGTTAAATAATGATGAAAATGACCTGAAACTTGTCCGTAAATGGTTACTAATGGACATACCGATGGACCCTAGAGCAGATATTAATAAGCAGTCAGGATGAAGCAACTTGATCACAAAAAAATATATTACCGTAAACCACACATAAAAACGCCAATCATTCCTTTTGAATCTAAAAGACATATTTTAATTGGACAGCTACTCAGCTGTTAACGCGTCGCGCGTCGTAGCAGAAACATATTTATTTTATATTCAAAATGGCAAACCCGCGGTCTGCTAGGGTGTGTTACCCTCAATCTTATAGTCATTAAGAGCAACATATAAAAATTTATATGCCCAGGGGCTAAATTAAAGAGTTGTTAACACGAAAATAAATTCGTCACACCCCTGCTCATTCGACCCTCGGATAAATCTGGTTATAATTCATTCGTTATCGGTTTAGAAAAATATTATTAATACCTAGATAATATTTTTCAAAGCAGATAACAATTGCGTTTCAATTTACAACCCGATTGTACCCTTTAAGTAGTAGTAATAGTTAAAAAGGGGTTAATTAGAATATGCCGTAACGGCGCTTATTAGCGAACACTATGTCCGGCAATCGGTTGAATCGAACTGATCAACGACATGCAAACTCATAACTCTACATTCCATTCGCGCGAAAGTTTTTCCTGCGCCTTGTACAATGAAACTATTCTGTACCATGTCCGGACAGCACTCCGGACAAGAAGCTGAATAGTTTCATTGCCGAGGCGAATTTCTTCAGTCCACAAAAGATTGGCAATATATTAATGAAATGCAAAATGATACCGTACAATACCGGTATGATATTAAGTTATGAAAATGATGTGTATTCATTTTTATCTTCATTAAGTGTACATACATGTGTATTTTTAGCTCATAATATTATAATTAATTCCTTTCATTGTACCTGATACTAAACTAGGTGATTATATATTAACGTGATAGATTAAAAAACCACCAAATCGCATATTCGCCTAACTTACAAGTATAATACCTAAAAATAACAAAACATAAAGAAAAATAAAAAGTTATTGTCAATCATACATCTCTACATGTGTATCTAAGTTCTATATAAATCATTTTATCTACATATTTGCATTTATCATCAATTGTAACGCGTCCTTTAGATAGGATCGCTAAACGTATAAATCACGATATAACCGACCGATGTTCGTATATTGATTTTTTAATGTTCATCGCATAAAGGGCTGGGGCCAGTTCGTTGTTTCGTAATTTATATTCATTAGATGAGGGATCGTCTAACTTTGGTATTAGTATCGACCGCCTGATACAGTGTTGACTATACTAGCTACATATCCCCATCGACAGCGGTACCATTCGTGGGATAGGTCTCTCACTACAACTAACACGTGACTAGACTACTCCAGTACATATTAAAAGAATTGATCATACGTTTCCTTCACAACAATCACAAGATCCGTCAGGAATTTTTCTTCCGTCATACAAGCCGTGCATATCCCAAGCTCCCGTTTTTGGGCTTCCATCCTCAGTTAACCCTCTTCTATTCGTCAGTGCTAAGTAAGACTTACTTGAGTATGAATACATCAAAACAACTAGAGTTGTGCTCATGAGAAGTTTGAATGTTCTGGCGCTGACATTCAGTGATCTCTACCGTATAGTTTAAACTTTAATAGAAATAATAAACACGAACAATGAAAGACTTACTTACTTATTTTCAGTTTCAGAATCTAGAGCCATTTAATCGCAGACTTTAAAGTTATTAATTATCCGTCAAATATCTAGGATTTATATTCTTGACTGGCTGATATCTCGCTACTTCGCCTGCGCTGTTTATGATAACTTATTAATAATTATTAATTAATTAATTATATTAATAATATTTTATTAATTAATAATACCTAACTAATTAATTATTTATATTAATAATAATTTATTAATTAATTATTATAACAGTAATATATTTAAAAAAAAGTAACATCACGCCAGCGATCCCCGAAGGGATAGGCAGAGTTGTGTACTACACTACCAAGTTTCAGTTACGTTTAAGTCCCATGGTATAGGTGCTGAGCTGAAATTAGAAAAATCCAATAGTATCCGAGCCGGGATTTGAACCAGGGACCTCCCGATAAGCAGTCGCGCATGCAAGCACTCGACCAACAAAGCAGTCCTGTGTGCTTTAGAATTTCTCCGGCTGCGGGAGAAATCCACGTGTATCAAAAGGATATGTAAAATAAATTACAGCCCAGACATATTACAAACAATATTGAAACATTGTCCTCCGGCGTAATGAGTTAAGTTTCTTGTCTACGAAACTACATCAATAATACAACCGTTTCGTACTCGGCTTGTATAATGGACGGACGTGAGCGATAATAGTATATCCGCCGTTCAAGATCGCTCTGCTTTTGTTTCTAGAACCAGTACACGTGATACAACATGTTAAATGTGACAAACACAAAAGTAGACAGACCTACCTCGATCTGACATTGAGAGACAATCGATACTTTTTAAATAGTAAGTACAATACAAATAATAATGTCCATGTAAAGTTGCTGTTTCATTAAGTATGTGAACGATAATACAGCTGTATCCTTATGCACTGGTACTTTCGTTTAAATTGAAAGGCGATACAGAACGGAAAGCCGATTATTTCCATGACAACAAATAAAATGTAACCTTCATTATTATCCAGATCTCGGAATATCAGCGAGGGGCCGCTGATATGAATTCCTATAAGTGTCAACATTTTCGTCATTAAACTTCTCATCTTTGATAAATTGATAGATTTCAAAGTTAGCATAATCGCGTATCTCAATTTGAAGTATTTACGTAATTTTATTGAAAACGTAACATCACGCCTGTAATCCCCGACAGGGGGGAGAAAAGGGTTATAGCACGCCCCCACGTTTCACCAGTTACGTTTAAGTCCCATGGAATAGGTGGTGAGCCTGTTGTCATACACCGGGCACTGATCCAGACTCCGAGGCACCACTAGAAATTCTAAATTAGAAAAATCCAATAGTATCCGACCCGGGATTTAATCCAGGACCT
>DWME01006563.1:0-13508 GCA_018244795.1 Parelbella ahira ahira | reverse complement strand
CCATGTGCTATATGCAAAAAATTTAAGCTCTACTGAATAACGTTATCATTGCAATAGGAATTGTTATTTCAAGACCTTAATATGTTACATTGAATACGCGTAGCAATCTAATATACAGAAACAAAGTAATCATATTTATTGTTATATATAGTTATGCATCTGACTATAACTACCAGGATCCGTTAAATGTGGCTATATATAGGAGATATTTTTGAAAACCTCTACTTCTCTACATAAGATGGTAGAGTTCAACTCTGTTTTATGCTCATCAAAACACCGTGCCGTTTAAAGGATGGAAAGTAAGTATCTTAGAATATTCTATGTTGCCTAGTTCTGAAGGTTGTTTGCTATCAGTCGTTGTATAAGACCTCTGTGCGCCTTAAGCAAATATTATGTAATATTTTTAACTTAACTTTTTCAGATCAACATTATTTGAGACTTGACCCACTTCGTGGGTCGTGACGGATGTTAGTATGTAATAACTTTATTCACTAATAACTCTGCCACAACTCTGCTATGACTTCGTAATAACTATGTTCAAAGGTTGTTACGCGATTCAAAATTTTATTGAAAGTGTTATTAGTGACGTATATACTTTATAATCGATCATATCAGCACTCCCATGAATGTTGAAGAGGCGTAAGTTTGTCATGACTATAGCCAGTAAGAACACTTAGTTTCTGCCCACCCCTATAGGAAATACAATTTGATATATACACATGATATGTACATATGAGACGTGTGCATAGCTATTTCTAGGGAAATACATATATTTCGTTCGTGATTGTAGCAATCACGTTATAAAGTAATAAAATTCGTACCTATAACGTTTTTATGTGGTTTTTCAAAGTAAGCATTCTTATGGTTTTTGTTTTTGGAATATACTGCCATTTTGGTTTTGAGCTAATGGCCCATTGGAGTAGTGGTTAGTGAACCTGACTGTTGCGCCGAGGGAAGTCCATTTGACTCCCACTCAGAGAATATATATTTGTGTGATGAACGCAAGTACCCGGGTGTAAAATATATCTATATATGCATATATATTAATATGTATATATGAAGTTAATCAGCTGTCTAGTTACCATTACACATGCTCTCTTGATGCTTACGTTGGGATCAGATGGTGTGAGTGGAAATGTCACAAGACATTATCATTTTTTTTTATTTTTGGCATTCATTTATATAGGTACACTTACAGGAGGTGCTTGCAATTGTTAGGGATAGGTCTCGACTTATAACGATAATGTAACTTGACAAGTGTTCCACCATATGCTCTACTTGGACAGAATGAGGAGAAAGTGTACATACCGAGACCTACTTCAGATATTCTTCATGTGTACAATGCCTTAAAGTTTTCGTAGAGTTTTATTGATTTAGGGTTCTATGGCGCGGGCTGTGGCATTATTAAATGGTCACAAACTACGAGCTGACTTGGAATGAAATCAATGGAATGATTATTATTTACCAAGAACCACTACACCATATATGTACATTCATATAAAACTCTATAATTTAAGTATGTTTGTTACAGTACATATAATCGTTATCATCAGTCTTTTTCGTTCATCTCCCTCTCTCTCTCTCTCTGACTCCTTATCTCTCATTCTCTTCCACTTTCTGTCCCTCTCTCTTTCTCTCCTATTAGAATGAGAAAGCTTAAAGGCTATATTCTGTCCACCATGATGGCCAAGTCCGAGTTGGCAGACTTAATTTGCCTTAAACAGCGTTATGCCAAACTCTAAGCTATGCAGATTTCCTTACGATGTTTTCCTTCACCGTTACAGCGGTACAAATATTTAATTTAAAACCCACATTTTTAAATACGTGCCACAGTTCTATAATAAGGTATAACATCAACATTTAATTAATAAAACGCAATTAATTGCAACGTTTTATGTATTTTATTGCATTTAGATTAAGTCGATTTTGGATTAAACGTACCTGACGTTAACGTAACTTTAAGCTACATAGCTACGAAGCGTAGCTTGGGCCGCTACGACGTGCGTAGCCTTCGCCTACGATTACCATGAATAGGAAACGAAAATGAATATGTATTAATATTTGCATAAAATAATTATAAAGACAGTATTATTTCGCATTTAAATACAATATATTTTGTATGCAAATATTAAATATCTTAATATCGTTTGACAAATAAAATAATATATGGTGTTGAAAACTCCCGATTTCGATTGATTAATATTGTGTAGTGTTGTAACTGTGTTGTCAAACTATATACACATATTTATAATTTCTATTAAATAATTGTAGCATATAATCAAGCGTATTGATGTATTTTTTTTAAATATAAAAGGTTTATAATACCTTCCGTTATAAAACGTTTTAGAGAGGTTATAAATCCTTGTATACAAATCTACTAATCTACAAATCTAATTGTAGAAAATGTGTATAGTTCTAATAATGGGCTTAATGTATGGGATACGAAATTCGTTTATAAAATTTTAACTCCCATAAGAAGAGAATTATTGGTCATGTACTTATGTCAGGTAATAGTAATAAACAATAAAGATATATTCCTCACGCATAATAATATATAATAACATTACATCCTAATAACGATTTATATAAGAAAATACGTGGATTTTGAAAATTAGGTCACTAACAGCGAAAATTGTTTCGTTAAAGTTACGCCCTTGCTAAAAACACTTTTTACGTATTTGATAAATTAAACATTTTATGTAATCTTTAAAATATAATAATATATTGTAATTTATCGAAATACATACTACCAATAGTTCTTATGTGTACAAGCTAGTGACTTACAAGCTTATACACGTAGCGACATCTCTCGACATATTCTGGAACTATTTCTAATCATGGATTACTATATTTATAATATAAAATTTCAATTCCCAATTGCAAATATTATAAAAGAAAGATTGTAATTTCAGAAAAATTAAATACAACACGCAGCTTGAACACATATTTACATCGAGGTGTCGAGGTTATAAACATACATTATGTAAGAATTTAACGCTCTTTCGGTCAGAGGGAAACAGATCAGTTTTTATTTCACAGATAAAGATTGGGATACGTACATGTGTAGGATGCGGTTCCTTTGGTGAGTTTTACAACATATATTTACGGACGCAAACGTACAGAGAAATAAAAAATACACTGAGTAGTACGAGAGATGTTTTGGCAGGGTGTTAGTTTCTCCAAGCGTTTGGCTCGTTTTAAATATATCTTACATGCGAATAAGAATCGTTCACGGGTACTTACTGACCGATCAGAGACGCTCCCTGGGGAACGATCAAGCGGAACCGTAAACACGTCACTCGCGGCAAATCGAACGACGGACAATTAAACATGGGTTCCGCAGGCACGGGAATCAATCGAGATGGAAACAATAACGCGATTCTTACATAATTCCGTCCGCCATTAGCGAGTACACGCGAAACCCGTCCCTAGGCCCTCGGCGGTAGGGGCTCCCGATTTCCATATTCCATGCACAATAGCTATTTTGGAGCTGCGCCGGCGGCGGTGGCAACCTTGAATACCGAACGCACCTTTAAATTTAGCCGGTTAACCTAGATACGGGTACCATTTGGAGTGAGGTGGATCGATGTGCTCTACTCGCATGCGCTATATCTCGACTGTTTTAAAATAGCGGCGCGGGTGTGGTGTATCGTGGTGGAGCAGGCGGGGTGTTGTGGCGCCCGTCCGCGAGCTACTGTCTGATGTCGGGCGGGGAGCTGGGCGCATGCGCTCTACCGCCGCCGCTAACGATCGCCGCGGCCTGCGGGCTCGCTCGCCGCTGGTGCATGTGCTGCGAACTTAGCTGGATCTAGCGCTCCACGTCCCGAAACAGCTCTGAAATGCTTGTTACGAGCAGAAGCATACAAGGAACGAACAGGCAGCCACATGAAGATATGTATGGGTGTTGATATCATTGATCAAATTCAGAAATTCTTATTGATCGTTATGGACTCTTTCAAATATCATTGACAGTTAAAATTATAACTAATCATAAACGAACGATATCTTTTGAATTAGAGTTCATGATAGTAAATTAACATTAGGCTGACGGAGTTGGAAAATATTCCAGAGTTTGTAAATTCAGTGTAAACTTTAAATCCTTAACAATATTTGTGCAGTTTCTTAAAGGTATTTATAGTCATGTATGAAAGGGATACTCATGTTGAAACCCGATTATTATGATCAACTATCTTGTCGATCTCCTGCTGCACCTTCTCCCCTTAAAATGACAAGATTAAAAACCACAAAGTAAGTAATTGTAAGTTTATTCACCATAGCAATGTAGGCACATACCATATGCTTTAGAGACTGTTATGAAAAACTTAAAGGTACGTAGAAATTACGATATTCGTTGTCACCGTTTTAGCAAGTATTGCTAAACTGTGAGATGTAATAATAAACAGTGACATTGTTATTATATTAAATAATACTTTATCAAATAATATTAAATAATGTGTTAATAGTACACACTGAACATAAGACATTAAGCAGTATTTATCTGTTGGTGAAACAGTCCTTGTCCTTTCCGTGTTGTAATCCTACAAATTGTATCGGCTGCCATTCAAAAAGTAGGTATTTTACTACAGAGCAGAAGAGTATATATAGGTACCACAAAAGATAAGACGGAGACTGGCCGCCGCGACCTGGCTGCAAACGGCGGGAACTCGTGAGGAAGGACCTCGTACGGTTCCGAAACTAGTCGGGCCATACCGAAAAAACGCACGTGACTTAAGCCGGTACATATATAATCTTGTTTTAATAACTATGTTCTAATGTTTTGTGTCCTAAAGTCTACCTGCTGGATGTTTTGAAAGGAATTTAAACAGCAAGTACACTGGTTTGTGGTAGAAACAGATATCAATATTTTTTGGAACTTGTGTTCTGGATAATTTATTATTGAAACGTAACATCACGCCTGTAATCCCCGAAGGGGTAGGCAGAGGAGTGTATTACACTCCCGCGTTTCACCAGTTACGTTTAAGTCCCATGGAATAGGTGGTGAGCCTATTGCCATACACCAGGCACAATTACAGACTCCGAATCACTACTAGAAATTCTAAATTAGAAAAATCTAATAGCACCTGACCCGGGATGTGAACCTAGGACCTCCCGATCGGCAGTCGCGCTTGCAACCGCTCGACCAACGAGGTAGTCAATAATTGATAGCAGTTATTAGATTTCTTTGAATTTTTCTTTGTAATAACGTATGTAGCTGATAACACAATAACAAATAATAATGTTAATAATAGTAATAACACAATAACTGCTTGCCAGATATACACTTCTACTTTTTCATAATAGATGGCGTTATTTGCCAATAATTAAATACATAACTACCGCTAGGTGGCACTGTAATATTATAAGCGAAAAGAATAGGTATTTACTGCATTTTTTTAATAATTGTATATGCTGATAAAAAAGCCGAGGTTATAAACGAGCAGGACAGTATTTGAATTTTGTGCCCCCAATACTAATTTAACGAGTAAGGACCTAAATAGACCTAAGACCTGTTATTTATTGATCGTTAAGATCACATTTCTCACCATCTTATTATTATTATTTTTATTTAAACAACTTTATTATTAATTAAAAAAAGATAAAGTAATCCCCCTATTACACGGTAGATTTGTTCCGCGTTCTAGGAAAAGTGTTGAAGGAGTAAGTATTCTTTTATAACGCGCTTGTATGATCCCCTATAACGCGTTATGTACAAATGATTCACGTTTAACTTTTCTATCTTTTCTAAAGGAGGTTTAAATCGAATATTAAGAAAAATCTATGTGATGATTTATGAACGAAATATGTGCGTTTTATTATTAATCTAACTAAGAACATTTTAAATAAAAAACTTATGCATATGTAGGTAACTAGAAAACAGTTAATACAATTTCAAAAACTAGGAACACAAATTTAATAAAATAATTTAATTTTATAACAACAAAATTGGCAAATTGTGCAAAGGTACGTGCAATTAATAATGAACTGTACAAATCATTATAAATTTAACAGTACCTACGCTACGTAAAGAAATATAACGTGGGAAATCTCCGCGTTATATGGGGGAAAACACGTGTTATACGCGGGCCTGAACTCGCGTAATATGAAAACGCGTTATAAGAGTACCGTGTTATAAGGGGGATTACTGTACAAAATAAATATCAACAATGCAAAGGGCTTATAATAATACCAGGTAGTAATTACTTTTCAATATATTTAAATAAAAACTGCATTTACATCTGGACAATACAAGACGTTGAGGCATGCAATGGTAACACTAAAAACAATGACTTTAGTGACGGTGGGACAGGAATAGAAGTATTCGCTATCCTTGTCACACTCGTCAATAACAACAGGTTTAAGTCAAATTTTTTATACTTACAGGCTTGCTCGGTTAAAAAACTTAGATAAACAAAATTCATTGAATTGTATACAAATATTCAATTAAACATTTAGAATATTTTCGTGGGCATAATTCGACATAATTGTACCTAACATTATGGACCTAAAACGTCAAAAATGAAACAGAAATATTGTCTTAAAATATAATTTTATCTGGTACTAGAACAAACAACACAAACACCTGTGATTTAATTTGGTAAAAAAAAATATTTAGATAAGTCATGTATTCGGTTATCAATTTCAGTTTTTGCCTATACATACATATATGACAATTAACTAACGTTATGTCTTCCTCGTTAAGTTATGTTTTCCAACAAAATTTCAATTTTAAAAATCATAACATCACTATCGCTAATCAAATAAAATATGTAAAATAAAACCACAAATTAATACATTAAATTATGTACATAGGGAACTGTCTTTTCATCATTTCATATGGAATGTCATACAATAAAAAGTAGTACCTTTTTTATAAAAAAATAAACAAAAATGATATAGCATATTAAATAATAGTCGAACAAATTAATATTATTATTAATGGTAACTGATATTTGTGATAATAATGGGAAATTAATAAAAATAGTTTAAATACTATTTTCCTTCAGAGCAATATTTTGGAGAATATCTTGTGGTACTCTGTGATTATTACAAAGTTAGAGAGCGAGGTAGAATGCCCGTAATATCTAGAAAAACCTCAAGCGACAGATAAAAACAAAATGTTACCAGTTAGCAAATTAGGTCCCAAATTATTTGCAAATATCTTTAACGAGCTTTATTTCACTGTGTTACAATAGTGCTCTTAAATGGATGATTGCATAGCTAATATATTTGTCATGAAGTTTCACGTAATATGATGTAACAGCAAATATGTATTTAAATTTGAGGTATTTAAGAAAAACATTTGACAATGTCTCTGGGTATATATTGGCATAAAATAGTTGCTAATATTTCAGCAACACTGCTTACATAACTGCAATAAATTGCATTTATGATACACGTTGTCCATTGAGGCGCACTAATAAATAATTGATGTAAATAAAAGAAAAATACGTTTCATTAAATAAAATTAAATGCGCAATATATACATTGTGTTCTTCATTTTTCCCATCAAGTTGTTTTATTGCACTTTGAGGCATAAAACTAGAATACTGCTTCAACATTTCTCTAATCCCTATAATTATTTTGAATGTCTTTCATTTAGTGCACGGGAACGACCATCTGACGGCTTCACTTACATACTACATAACAATTATCTATGTACACATTAAAATCTCATTTGTATCACATTCACTCAATCAAAAATATACCTTAACAACTATAACATACGGCTACCTTTTCTATGTGACGAATTTTTTTGTTTAGGAGAGCAGTTATATTTAGAACAATCGAATACAAAACAAACCTAAATGTTCTTTATTATATTGTCAGTAAATTTGTATTAGGTATCACGAAAAATAAATGTCAGCTTTACGATTTTTGTATATGTACCGTTGAACATCAATCGTTTTGACGTTTGGCGGTTGGGATTCTTTTTTATTTTTTAAATTTTATTAGCAAAAATATTTTTTTATACATCTGATATTTTATATATCGAAGTGGGAATTTGTAATATTTTGAGTTATTCATCGTCCAAATTATCTATTTATATATCTAAATACATCGTAACACTATCAAACGAACCACATTTGCACTGTTACATTTTAATATTTTAATCTAGATCAACAACACACTAACGATATAAGTAATTGATGTAATTTCCATAATAATTTCGATTTAGGTATCAATAATCATTTTAGGCCCCCTTATACGCTTTTATGATGTTTTATTGTACTCATTCCTCTAAATATAATTATTAAAATTAAATAGGACTATAATGTATTTCAAAGATGACAAGGAGCGGTCTTCTTCATATTATATTTATAAGAACGAACATATAAACGATGTATTAGTCAGCGGCTTTTTACAATTTTTTTTTGTTAAACTAAACTATATTAATTAACTATATTTATTATGGACGTAAAACTGTTTTATATTATATGGAATCTTCACGTCGCTGCCAGAAGACAAAATCTTTTTGATTGACAGATGACCTTTGAATTTGTATTGATTTAAAATAACATAACCTTGTAACTATCTTATGCACACTTTTCGATTGTTATAAAAATAGTATAATGGCCACATGCTACGTGATGCAAGTTTCTCTTTGCGTTCCATAGACAATTAGATTCAATCATATTTGACTCTGAAATCTTAACTGAGTTCGGTCACAGTCATTTAAACTAAAAGAAATCACATCAGTCCCTACAATAATTACAGTTTTGCTGAAAACTGAAAGCTGCTGATGAATGAAGAACCACCTCGCATGTTCTTTAAATAACCAACAAATACAATTACGCCCCAACTTCTTCATCTTCCCTCTCTTTCCACCCCTCCCTCGCTCTAGACAACAATTATCGATGTCCGCAAAACTATACATATAATTAAATACATAAGATATTTACATAATTAGCTACAATTTCCTAGGATATTTAATTGATGTTATATTTTAAAATGAGCCAGCCACTAAAAGGCTACATGCACATACGGGAACCAGAACACGGTACCCTTGATTTTTTCAGACAACAGATTTAAAATAAATATAAATAACAAGACCTGTTTCGATAATTAATACGTATCAGTTAAAATTAAAGTGAGTTAAATTTCAGTTAAAGTTAAAAAGTTACTAAGTCGGAATTAATGGAAATTTAAAAACAAACGTTAAAATAATTGCGAATCAAACCAAATTGTCAAATCATAGTTAGCATTACCTACAAAATTAATTTGTTAATAAAAGTCCACAATTTTAATTGAAACGCAACTTTAACAAGATTTCCTATCATAATAAACAATGAAAATAAAATCGCAATAATGATATCAGTGACAGAGCGTATGTAATAAAAAAAATTGTAAATTAATTCCAGCATATCAGTTACGTTCCATCGCATTCATCGCTTCTCTAACCGTCACGTTATAGTCCATCTTAGACAAGATGACAATACATTAAAACAATAGTAATTGCAATAAATCACATTTTTGGATACATATCACAGTTGAAGCCCCCTTTTTGTTTTCAAAAATGTACTAATAACTCAAAGTTCATAAATAAAAAAAAACAATACTTATTAAAAATATGGAAAAGAATAATGTTTTTAGTGACATTTTATTTCAATATATGTCACTATCGACTATGACCTTGATTGTTAAACATTGATAAAAGTAAAAAAAAATCGTACTCAAAGTTTCTAATCTTTTAGCGTTAAAAGTCTTAATTTACTGAATACCACAATAATTCCCTAACAAACGGAACACATTTGACAGCCAAAATGGTAGACCTCATTTATTAGGTTGGTAACACTGATATAAGTGAACATTATTACAACTTATTGGCACTCACTGCTACTTCTTCCAAGCCTTGTCAAAATACTGTCAGTTAAAATTCCCTTAAAATTTATAATTGAAAATTCTCGGTGAAACTTTACGTTGTCATTCAACACAAAATTGTTTTTCGACGAATGATTCCTGACTGATTATGTCAGTAAGTTAACGATTACACTTGCCAATGTGTGTTTAGGAAAGCATCTAGAACATTTCAATACGATATTTAAACTACATCGAACGATACGTCAATAGTTATTGCACTTCGTTAGAGATCAAAGCGTACACCAGCTACTACACTTTGAGAGGCCTACGTACCGTTTGGTACATTATTGCCATAATCTAAGCCGAACATCGCCAGGATGACGAATGCGAGTCCTAAGAATATGGATCCCAAGAGGTCTCCCAAGGCCGTGAGGTACGGGATCGCAGCGTTGTCCGGATCCTTCTTCTTCTTCCACATGAAGTGAATCAAAATGTATGCCAAGTATAGAAGCACCATAACCTGAAAAAAAAAACATTTAACTCAGTCAGAGGCCAATACAAAACACTAGAGCTAGAAATATATGTACTTATGACATGTCCTATTTACGAAAGATGAAAACACAAATGTTAAATCATGAGGCGTTATACCTAAATCCGCAACCAAGACAACATGTTTGCGATAGTACCTAATCAGTTACGCTTTTAAAACATGAGAAGTCTACTAGATCTAAGCATCAAGTTACATGCTTGTATTCGCTAATTGTTGGAACAAAAAACTTCTCGTTATTATAGCGGCAACTGAAGAAGAAAGTCAGTGGTTAGTATCACTTGAAATCATTGAGATCTATCGTGTTGCCAGTAGAATAGATAATGGGGAACAATCGATTAAATTATATGCCTAAAAAGCTTTTTGCAGTACTTCATGATTACTGATATATGTAATTGACTGCTTTGTTGGTTAAATGATTGCAAGCACAACAGCTAATATAGAGGTCCTAGGCTCGACCCCGTGTCAGGTAATGTTAGGTTAATCTAACATGATTTTCTTAGTCGGAGTTTAGATTTCGTGTCCGTTGTATGGCAATAGGTTCACTCCCTGTTTATTGCCTGTTTCGGCGTAGAATACCAAAGGTGATTCGCGGGAGTGTACTTTACTCCACACTACCTTTGATAGATGTAAATAGATTGAAATGTTATAATATAGAGAGTAGTATCACTCATGGGATAATAGGTAATAGATAAATTGTTGATACATAAGTGACAGGATCATAGAGGTAAATGTTACCTGTAGAAGGGAGCAAGACACGTAGGTGACACCAAATGCGACCTGAACACTGACGAAGCCTTGGTAGACGAAATCGGCCACGATCATGAAGACGATTTGCCCGAAGAGTGCGAGCACCAGCAACATCCTCGCTACCTTCGCTGCATTAGCTGGAAATGAACATATATAACTTAGTAAGACATTTCAATGGCGATTCAGAATCCTGACTTGTACACCTCGTAATTGATATGACATTTGTCAAGATGTCGAAGTCATCAAATAAAGAAACAAAAGTATTTCAGATTATTAACTTATTTTATGAAGTGTTATTCAATGGAGACTATAATTAAATTTGACAACAAATAATAGGTTTACATGAATTGATATCCATAATATTGGCAACGCTTCAATAACATGTGTTAAATCAATATTTAGAGAATCAGAAAGCATCCTAACATAATATGTAGCATTACTTTAAATTGAAAAAGTAACTCACTTCCATAGAACAGCGTTTTCCAGGGCCACTCGACAATCCTGAAGTTCTCCGGGAGTATACCAGGGATGGCTGTCTGATGTAAGTTGGTGGCGAGACGCGAAGATTGCACACACACCAGGTTGCCACCGATGCCATTCACAATCGGTTGGAACACTTCGTATCCTTGGAAACGGTCGACAGCTTGGTCGAGGACTATACCACCGATGCTGTGGACATAACGTGAACAATTTCGTTATAGCCAATTGTGTGAACATGTTTGAAACAATATATAAATGAAATCCGAACGAAGCAGTAGCTATTGCCTAAAGTATAAGACTGCTTGAAGGAATTTCAAAGCAGATACGACGGAACGTTTTAAAGATACAATTAATCAGTTCCAAGGCGCTTGTGATAATACGAAAAATTTTTCAATGAGATGATGAAAGCAGAAGTAATATTCATCATAACCTTAATGTTCGGTTACAAGGTACTTAAGGTAAATATGACAAAACGAATATTGCTACAAGGAAGAGCTCTAAGGGAGGAATATGACCTTAATTTTGCTAAAGTGGAGTACACACCCGCTTATGAACAGAGCTGATATAACTGGTGTCCAGCCCGTCGTCAGGACAGTCTTGGTGTATTTGTTTCTCCAAACGACGAAGATCCACATCGGTAGAAGGCTATAATAGACGCACATCAAAGCTATTGGCTGCCATAAAGATACCTCTGAAAAAAAGATTACGATAGGATTAAAATTAAATGCCAATTTAATCAAGAACGATTCAAATCGATGATTCAATTCAGAATCAAGAATGGATAGAAATGCAGGGGAAGAATGCATAGATAGTATTGGAAGTTATACGAAAAGATACACTCATTTCAATATCACAATTTATTAATTAGATAAAAAACCGAAACAACGCCAGTTTTTCCCCAAAGACCTCTCTTTGGTGGATGAGTCAGAGGAATGTAGTACACTCCCATGTTTCGCCAGTTACGTAATACGTCCCACCATGGAATAGGGGGTGAGTCTATTACGATACACCGATATTTAGTACTTTTATGAAAACAAATTTATTTAAATAAAATTATACGATTCTTACTTATTTGTTCGAACATGTATTGGGCGGTGACTGCCAACACCGAGTTGCTCACGATATCACCGATAGATGCCGCTAGCGGCGTTGCGACATTGTCAGGATTCACTTTGAACTTCTGCGATCCAAATATGACCAAAACCATCACAAAATCTGAAAAGAGAAAAAAAAATTATTGTTGAGAAATTTATGTCCATGAAATTTAAACCAAAAAAGCATTACCTTCATGCATGTTGATGTGTGTGGTCAGCAAATAAAAAACATTTAATTTTAACCTTACATAGCAATACCCCGTCCTATTATTTTTTATTATTTAAAATGTACCAACGCGTTTGTATCTGATTTCTAATAAGAGTAGTATTAAACTAAACAATTTATGTTACGATATATGGACTAACGTATCCTAATAGGACTTTTATCAATTAACGTATTCTTATCTTTTAAACAACTAGTTCTGCTTCCACTAACTAATACTTATAACCTTATTCTTTACGTACATATTCCTCGAAATTTCTAGCAGACGACAAAAGCCGGCAGGCGGCACTTAAGAATATTCTTGGTCGTTTGCTACTCACTTCGTATAAAAGATTTGTTGGGCGTTACGCTAGTCCTGTAAAATGTTTATTTAAACTCACCAAGTACGAAACAAGTGGTGGTCGCGGTGAAGACGGCGGAGGCGATCAGCAGCAAGACGTATGAGCCGTTAAAAGCTCGTTCGGTTATCGCGTTGACGGTGATCGCGAAGAATGCAACTATCGTCGCCGCTACTATTGCTTGTACCTGTGAGACATCATAATAATAATAATAATCGACCCATATGTCATTCCACTGTTGGAATATGGGTCTCCTCTCATATTGAGAGGGTTAAGGC
>DWME01006562.1:0-13508 GCA_018244795.1 Parelbella ahira ahira | reverse complement strand
TAGAAGGAACAAACTGGAAAATTGACAAAGCAAGTGAAACGTGCGTTTCTAAAAAATATTTCACATGCGATAACAGATTTGATTGATTCCAAAAAAATTGCCAATAAAAATGATGAATTTGAAAATAACTGAATATGGTTTTTTTTATCATTTGTCAGTGAGATGTCTCCTAACAACAGTTGGCAGTTTTTTGTATGTTCAGATACGACATAGATGAGAAATCCTTATTTAGATTTCGTGTGTAGAACATGTGGCTGACCGCGGTATGTCGCAGTTTTCTCAGGCACGGCTAAATAACACGGCCGTCTATTACAGTACCGTAGAACATACGATACGCCATGCTCTGCAATCTCTAACCCGCAAACAGAATATGGGGATTATTCACAAAAACCCCTCAGAGGAGGCCTATGCTTAACTATAACGTCGGATAGGCTGATGATGATGATCATGGTGCGTTGAAGAGCCGTAGGTACCTACTTGCAGCAGTGAAATGAATTATTAAAAAACTTCGCGTAGCAGATTTTGACGAGGTCCTTGTCTTGTACAATTATAAGTATTACGAATAATAAAAGATACACAAACAATTATAAGATTACAAATAAATCTGCTGGTCCCGTAAGGGACTTGGCGTGACGATATGTATGTATGTTTAAAATACACAAAAACTTAATATTATTTACGTTTAATGACATATTTGGCCGTCATTAATCAATCACATTAATTAATCAGTAAATATGTAAGTATATGTAAAGGTGCCAGCATTATAAGCTTAAATTGACTAATTAAATATAATATGGGGATTCCCCAGGCGGAAGGCCGCATCAGTATCTCTTTAGCAAGCAAGGATACTTTAGCAATTTACTAATTCTATAAACAGGTACAAGCCGCAAATGCCTAACTGGGGCTATATCGCCTGTTTCATATGAAATGTAGATACGTACATATGTAATTCAAATCTGAGTCAGTTAGGCAACTTGATACTACATATAATCAAAGTGATGCTACATATAATCAACAACAGGATTCGATATTTCTTAGACTGGCAGATTCCACAAGAGCAGGCAGGCTTTGTCAAAGGTAAAGGAACTCGCGAACAAATTCTAAATGTTCGCCAATTAATAGAAAAGTCATATGAGTACAATACACCTATCATATTATGCTTCATCGACTACAGTAAAGCCTTTGACTGCGTCGTATGGTCAGCCCTCTTTAGGGTGTTGGGAGAACTCGGAGTACCTAATCACTTAGTAGCTCTTATACAATCGCTCTATCTAGGCAACCGGGGTGTCGTAAAGATGGAAAATGCTACTTCTGGACCCTTCAGCTTCCAAAAAGGTGTAGACAGGGCTGCATTTTGTCCCCCATTCTCTTTAACATCTACGGAGAATACATAATTAGCGCACGTGTGAAAACTGGGAGGGTGGTGTCACTATAGGGGGCAACAGAATCACCAATTTCCGCTATGCTGACGACACAACGCTTCTAGCTGCCAATGAGACAGAAATGTTAAATCTCCTAAGCAGAATGGAAAAGGTCAGCATGGAACTGGGTCTCAAAATAAACCACACCAAAACAAAACTGATGGTAGTAGACCGTAGCAATCAATTACAGCTCTCTGGCGATTTGAACCTAGAGTCTGTAGATGACTTTATCTATCTGGGCACAAATATCAGTAATACGGGTTCTTGCGAGAAGGAAATTCGTAAACGTATAGGAATGGCCAAAAATGCAATGACTCAACTACAAAGAATATGGAAAGATCGTAACATCTCACGGAAAACCAAAATGAGACTGGTGATTTCACTAGTATTTTCCATATTCAGTTACGGGTCAGAGACATGGACCCTTAGGAAGGCCGATCGTGATCGCATTGACGCTTTCGAAATGTAGTGCTGGAGGAAAATGTTGCAGATCCCCTGGACGGCATTTCGCACCAACAATTCCATCCTTCGTGAGCTCAATGTGCAAATCAGACTATCTTCCATATGCCTACGGAGAGTACTGGAGTTCTTTGGGCACATCGTCAGAAAAGACGGAAGCAACCTGGAACAACTAACGGTTACCGGAAAAGTGGACGGCAAGCGCCCTAGAGGTCGTATTCCACTAAGATGGTCCGACCAAATCCGTCTAACACTAGACATGAGCCTACACGAAGCACTTCACGTAGCTAAGGATAGACATAGATGGCGCAACATCATCAAAAGATAAATGGCTCCATCACGGGGGGATCACGACCCTCAGTAATGAGGAATACGACGCTAGGAGGAGGAGGCAACTTGAGGACATCAAGGCGGTGCGGAGTATGTTGGGGATTAAAGGTAAGCAATACTCGATAATTACTGTTTTTTAAAACTTTAGAGTTTCGTACTTTCATATAGAACCATTAATCGTCCCAAATCTTATCAGGGATAAGTAATAATAGCAAGTTGGTAAGATTAAAAATATTACCTGATTGGCAAAATTAAAAACAACGAATTAAAAGATCGGTCATATTTTGACAGGGATTAATTAAAGGGACTTTTTATTGGCTCCCGAAACTAGTGGGAATATGACGAAAGTGATGAAATTAGAGAATTCGCACATGATTTATATTACAGTCATATGTACTTATTAATTTATTAAGACATATCAAAGGGGCAATAAAAAATTTCGGCCAAGACAAGATATCAAAGTAAGAAAGTGACAAGTTCTAAGTATTTTTAGAGAAATCTAGCACATTTACGAACAAGGAAGAAACCACGTCGTAAGTATCTTTCTAACGAAATTCAATCAACCGCGTTTCAATTATCAATACAGATATAATGAAGATAGAATTAAAAAAGTACCTAATCGGTTTCCGCATCTCCAGCGAACGCGATAAAGTCAAAATCTATTCTAGCGTGTCCATTAATTTGTCATTGTTATCGTCTGGAGATATTTAAATTTTTATTACATTGGCCGTCATATTATATTTATATTATTCATGATGCAATTGCCTAATGTCTACAATTATGTTAATCTGTTTATGTCGTAAATCGCAAATCGCCATATCCGCGGCCGAAAGAGATAAGCCGTTCGTTATCTGATGTCTGTTTTCGATGTCTAGGCAATGCAATTACCGATAACACCAAAGTCTTGATTTAGATTCCACGTATCAAATTTAGCTACTGCGTACGTAACTTCACACCTATAATCCCCAAAGGGGTAGGCAGAGGAGTGTATAAGTACACTCCCACGTTTTACCCGTTACGTCTAAGTCGCATGGAATAAGTAGGTGGTGAGGCTATTGCCATACACCGGGCACAGATCCAGACTCCGAGTGAGTCACTACTAGAAATTCTAAATTAGAAAACCCCAATAATACCCGAGCCGGTATTTGAGCCCAGGACCTCCTAATCGGCAGCCGCGCTTGTAATCATTCGACCAACTAGGCAGTCAAACAGGCAGCTACTGCGTAACACCGAATTATATATAGGTATATCATTGTTTTTAAATTGAAAACGGTCAAATGGCTAAGTAGAGATGTTTACATCATGTTACAACATCATCATTAGCATGAATCTGTCTCAGTTCACTCTCTCAGTGTCTTACGTGGAATAATTAGACAACTATTGGACCAAATTCATATTACTAGACCAAAATCAAGAAGTTGTAATAGTCATTATTTATTTATCGATAGCGCCAAATTTTTTTTACAGTGTTTGCGTCTGATTTGCCTTACAAAATAATGGCGAAGAAATCATTTGTTTTTCTTATGTTTTGTTTAACCTACATAGATACGTACGTACGTATGTATGTATGAATGCCAAATATCTGTATCCTTGCAGGCTTGTGACGCTATTGAGATCACAATGCCATCATGCTAGTACTTTTTTATTGTGTCTGATTAGGCATTTACAAATAATGTGATTTTAAATTCATAAACAAAGGATTATTCGAAGAAATATTCCTTTCTTTTTAAGGCAGTTAATTTAATTTGCAAGATAGGAATCAAAACCCTTAATTTAATGTAATAAAAAGCAGTGGAAGGGTAATGAAAAAAACACACATCAGAAAAAAACGCATCACATGGACGAACAACTTTACTTTACAATTGCTATTAAAAAAAGACTCTCAGAACTGTCAGTGTCACATCAAAAGGCTAGAACTGGTCAAGATTATATAGTCAAAGTTCGTTTCGGTCAATAAACAAATCTGGTCTGTAACTTGTTAAATAATCAAGTGCCATTCGGTAACTTTTATTTATCAGTGCAATAAAATTAATATCGAAGGTTAAATTAGCTCGCTGTGAGTGCTGTATCGACCGGCGTTTGTGTCATATATAATTTATTTATGCAATGGCATCAGATTCTAAGAGCGACGTTGTAAACAGACTGTTGAATATTAGAATGGACCAGGGATCGAGTACGGAGAACAATCCGCCGCAGAATATGCTGCCGAGCAACCAGCTGGCGAGACAGAACGCAAATATTCAGTACGAGGATAATGGCCAGCCTAGCGAACCTATGCCTTCATCATCTGCGATAGAAAATCTGCAGCCTAGCAACAATTCAGGTGGTCGCTTGCATAACTGGCAGGCAACGAAGACAACAGTCAAGGAGCGCTTGTCGTTCCTCTTCAACAATGAAATCCTTTGTGATGTGCACTTCATAGTGGGCAAGGACGCGAACCAGCAAGTGATCCCCGCTCACAAGTTCGTGCTGTCCGTAGGTAGCGCGGTGTTCGACGCAATGTTCAATGGGGTTCTAGCAACCAAGTCCCACGAAGTTGAGCTCCCCGATGTGGAACCGGCAGCGTTTTTGCATTTGCTAAAGTTTCTGTACTCGGACGAAGTGAGGATTGGACCGGAGAGCGTAATGACTACGTTGTACACAGCCAAGAAGTACGCTGTTGCCGCTTTAGAGGAACATTGTGTGGATTTTTTAAAGAGAAACTTGGGCACCGATAATGCTTTTCTATTGCTAACACAGGCAAGATTGTTTGATGAGCCCCAGCTAGCAGCATTATGCTTGGAGATGATAGACAAGAACACAGCTGATGCACTGAACGCTGAAGGCTTTACAGATATTGACCAGGATACTCTAAATGCAGTTCTTGAAAGGTATGTTGAATATTATCAATCAGTAGTCACATATAATGACTATTGTTATTATAACTTCATTCTACAACCTTTGTGGGGTTGACAGAGAACATCAAGTGTCAAAACTCCTTAGAGAATTGATATGCTTCTACATTCATCACTTTCCTTATAATAATAATCGAAAAACATAGAAGTAATGGTGATAGTACACCAATTTACATTTCATAAAATATGATGATGCAATCATTTAAATTGCAATTTATTTTTCATCCACTTCTGTGCAACACTATAAAATATGTCACATTTTAAGACAGTGTGTTTAAAACTAGTGTAATGAATATTCAGATTGAGGTTGGTTCTAGACGGCATTGAAAATGCTATATTTAAAAACCTGTCTGACCTTTGACTTGACTTACACACTTCACAGCATGAGCAAAGTTATATTCACCTTGAAGCAGTGTAAAATTCAATATTATCTCTTTTCAATTATTATTTCTTTTCAAATTCCTCACCATGTCCCAAGTGCTAACTGGTACAGGCATTAGGCATTATGACCCCCTTTCGTACAACCAATGTTGATTTTAAGTGTTACAATAAATTGTAATAAATAAATATCAATCTGTATACCCTAATGTATGTTAAACACTGATATAAATGAAAAATCAAATTGTAACTTAAGAAAAACTGCTTAAACTAATATTACTAATAGAAAATTATAAAAAATATGAGTTCACTGGTATGCTTCAAATAGGTTTCGAGGTTTCAAAAATAGGTTGAATAATATATATTTGGTATTAATAATGTGTTATTAATGATGATAAACTTTGTTTTAAAAATATCGTTTATGAACATGATGTCATTTAATTAAAAAACATTTTACTTCTTAGTTTGACATGAGTTTTTTAACTAGATCAAATTAAATTATTATGTCCAATCTTAAACGTCATTTCTTACGTTTAGCACTGAACTATAACTAATTTTTATGTAAGCTGTCACTAAAGAAATAAGGGTATTCCCCCATTGAATGTGGCTAATTATAACATAATAATTCATATTAACCACTACTCTTAAATCTCAAAGAGGATTTTTTTTAAATTTTCATATAATATTTATATATTGAATATTATGATAATTATTATGTACATACTTAATATGGGTTTAATTTTGTCATTATGAGAAATTCTTATTAACTTTGCTTAATATTTAAAATAATTTAATTGTAACAAATTTATTTTTTATGTTTTTATAAGTACATATTTAGGATATTGGAATTACTACCTGTACGAAAATATAGTGTTGACCACAGTAAAAAAAATGTAGTAATATAATACTTACTATATTGTATCTTGAAATATTAATTTAAAGTATATCTCTCTTATAATAAAAGCACAACACATTTGACACTGTTCTGTGGCTCCCAACTGTTTCACAATAATTGTGCATAGGTCGTATATTTTGCGACAATGCCTAGTCTTTAATTGTATTTATTACTTTTTAATTTATAGATAACAGTTCTTAAGCCTCAAACCGACAGGACGACGCGTCGATGGTTGAGCGCTAAAATGTCGCTCACCTTATTATGAATAATTTTTCTGCTCATAATTGCAGATTACACATGTACAGTTGCACATGTGATATGTAAAGAAGGATTAAGAACATTAGAGTGTGAAAAGTTGAAAATTTAGTTTTGTTTTACCTATTTGATACTAAAATGACAAATTTCCATATAATATAAGCATAGAGCGTCATTTTATCACCAGATCAACATTAAATATATATATGTACTGTTAGGAATAATGAAGCCGGCGGCGGCGCGTCCCGGCTGCGCGAAGCGGTGACGTCACATCCCGTGAGGGATCAAGCGCTTGCGGCGCGATAGATGCGAAACAAAAGAGTATCGATGCGGCGTTTGGACGTGGTGGTCATGTTGTCGCATACTGTCGGTGTGGTTGTAATTGTCTTTGAGCGGTGTAATAAGTAATCATTGAAGTGCAGATTAGCTAACTGTTCTAAATTCAATAATTATTAGGTTCCTATCAAGGTTTCTAACAATATGCAATATGCATTCATAACACACAACACTATATGCGTTCACAATATTACGATTAATCGAATACCTGCAATATTAATCTTAGGCGCAACATTTCTGTTAGCTGTGTTCGAAATACAAAAAAAAAATTAACTGATCTGTCACAATATTTACAAACGACGACACTGTCTAAGCTCGTTGCTATACTTATTTAGGCTTTACCAATCACCGTATAAATACATGTACGAGTAAGTAAGACGCATAAGGAGCAATGATATGTCAGATTAGAATATTCGAGAAAGTTCTACGAGTCAAGTAGGTATTAGTAATCGTTGACAGTACAATACAATTAAAGAGCAAATTGAAAGTTCTACTAGCATTCATTGACAGTACAATACAATTAAAGAGCATATTATTACACTTAGAATGAATGACATTATTCCCCTGATGTAGTCTTGTAACGAGATTTAAGATACGACTGCCGTGTGGGTGTTTCGTTACAATTGAATAGAAAGAAAAATGAGAAGAAATATCATTTGAATATTTGTTATTAATATGTTTAATGTTTTTTTATTATTATTCAAATTCATACTGTGTAACATTTAAAAGATTTTTAAAGTAATTTTAAAGGAACTTAAGTATGTGGGTTTTCAATGCGATGAAACTCTCTTCCCATATGTTTTAAGACTGCTTGTCGTATTTTACTGTTTTTATACAGTCCGTCCTTTACGGGATAGGCAGAGAGTACCGGGTGTGAAATATCTCTTTCTGACGCGTTTTGTCATATACATAAGTATGCTACTGGCGAAAACTACGAGCTCCTTTACCCTTCAGTACTTGGTCGTAACTGGTGAGTTTTGCTTATCCTAAGCACCTGTATCCATCAACATTCGTATCGTACATCTCTTATCTGTTTATCATTCTTTTATCTGCCAATCTTTCTAGATGTACAAAGTTACAAGCCAGATGTAAAGTGTTGGAAAGTTGGAATGGGCTAGATATAAGACAAATATTTCTGTATAGCACTTACGTTAAATACTAACCGCTTCGTAAACCATACGCCAGCGAGCTTGCCAACGCCCAGGAGCCATTAATCGATGTAGCATATTGTAGTCTTGGTCTTGGACGTTTGCCATTAACAGAAGTCAGTTGGAGCTTCCAAGTTGGTTTCCGTGATTTATTTCTCAACTTTGTGCTTAATGCATTGAAGGTAAACGATATATGGACGGCCGGGATGTATCTCAGCAGAGAACAGGTTAGCGTATTTATTTTTTGTTTTTTTTTCAGCTTTTTTATACAATTCATCATCCTCATCGACAGGACGGCATCGCGCCCTGTCCTCGGCTTGTCGCATCCAGCATCTGCCTGCAGCTTTTCGCAGATCGACCGTCACGACCGCCAACTTCATCATCATAAGCATCAGTCTGTCTAAATCCATTCCTGG
The DNA here is from genome assembly GCA_018244795.1 of Parelbella ahira ahira. NCBI lineage: Eukaryota > Metazoa > Arthropoda > Insecta > Lepidoptera > Hesperiidae > Parelbella > Parelbella ahira. Next base: position 4,976 of record DWME01006562.1, on the reverse strand, counting down.
ATAGCCCGCCTCAAAGGAGGTTGTGCCCATAATCCTCACGATAGCCGTGCGAGTTGGGGATCGCAAAAAACAGCTTCTAACTACTATTGTAATAATAATAGAAAATAGATTAAACAGTATATTAATACCGAAACTAGCGTGGAATCGTGGTAGCACGACGCCCGTGCGATACCGACGTTGACAAATTGGCCGCGAGACGCAGGAGATTGTTGCGCGCTGCTCATCAATCTTGCGGGTTTGTTGTGCCTTCTATTCGCATCACACTTTTTTCTACGTGTCAATCGAAGTCACAGAACGCGTTGTGTACTCTAAACTCCGCGAAAACTTCAAATCAATCCGTTTATTTGTTAGGTAAGCTTAACAAGCACGTATGTACGAGTATATTAAAAACAAAAAATAGGCGCACAGATCTGAAAGAATGTTTCCATTTCCTTTATTTTATCATTTCAATTATTTTTATGTTTAATGAGATCGACTTACTGTTAGACTAAAAATTGTCCAAAGCAAACCAATCGTATGTATATTTTAAGGTAATTTTATGTTCCATTCCATGATTTTTCTTTGTTTCTTTTTTTTGACTCACGCACTTTGTGTGTAGTGTAGTGATGTGTAGTGATGAAAACTACCCTCCTGTGCATACCTCTTCGGGGAAATAGGGGTGTGATGATGTTTCATGTTATGCTATACATATTATTGTTTTACGGTTATTTAATTTGCCATATTATGTTAAAATTATTTACACAATTTTTATTTATATCATGAAAATATTTCAGGCGAGTCCCCGGATTAAGATTTCCCGGTTTATTGTTACAGAAACCTCGTTACCGCGATATCTGAAGGAGATAAACGAGTTGCCCGGGATTGACGAGAAAATTTCGGGCGAAATTATTCCCCGACGAATTTCTTACGAGGAACTTTCCTTAATTAATTCTATGTACCTACCTGTTTTTTTTTTCAACTGTTCAACTATATCACAATTTGTTGTCATATGTAACTTATAGTATTTAAAACGTAACATAATAATAATAATTAAAAAAAAAACAAATAAAAATATTTATAAAAAGAGTTCATAAAACGTCTTTCCTACCTGTATAAAAGCCTGCAATGGAAATTCACTGTCGTAGTCATTTTTCATGCATATTAAAATAAAATAAAATAAAAAAATATATAGATATATTATATTTCTATTTTCTATTTTTCATGTGCGCTCTACTGCTCTAAATGTTGTGTATGAATGCTTGCATTATTATATACTTATGCCCATATTTTTTAATTGTATGTCCTTTATATCAACAGAATAGACTTATATTTACTCTCTTATGAAAAAAAAGGAGAAAATTTAAAAAGATCTTAGGGTAACATTTTTTTCTTTTGAATACTGACAACATTAATCTACAGTAAGAAAAACGTTTGTAAACAATGGTACACGCCACACACGGATAAAACGTGTGCTAATATGTGTATAAGAGAGGACACAAAGCGAATTATTGCTGTCACACGACCGGCAATGACCCGGTTACGAACGCTATACCAAGCTAAAGAGGATCCGGATTTCGGTCCGCTCTCAATCCGCCGACCTTTGTAATTTCACCGCGTGATGTTGCAACATGCAAATTTCTAGTGCGCTCATCACATGTTTTCACCAATAACTTGTGCGTCAGTGTTACAATAAACACGCACATATGTACATAAACGCACACAAACAGCCTCGTGAAAAAAAGAATTATTTTTTTTGCTAAGGAGTAATAAAATACTTACAAATAGACCGCGATATCTATAATGATTTTAAATAGGGATTAAATCCAAATATACTTAACATTATGTTTTAATTTAATGGTAATGTTATTATGATAATCTTATAAATATCCATTAATGTTACCTGAAGTGTTAATAGGATTTTATTATTAAATATAAAAAAAACAGGTGATTAAATGGTGTCAAATCTGATCAATGTATTGTCTTTAAAAAAATAATTGTGTGTTTAATTCCAGTTGGTGTTTAACACATTACTATAACATCACGCCAGGTCCCTTTTAGGGTGCTTTGCTTGAGGTGCTTCTTTATTCATAACTCTCTTCATACACGCACAGACACACACTGTTTTCAGAGCAAAACTATGATTTAATCATTATCGACATTACTTATATTTTTATGATTCGTTTATTAATATATATTTTTTATATGCATAGAATGCAATCAAAAGGGTCTTCTGACATGGATATCGCGATAGTCAATATTAAATATTTGAAAGCGTCGAACGCTTTGCCAGTGAAACGCGCGGTCACGACCCAATATTACTTTTACAATATTACACTTTCCCTTTTATTATTTACCTCGATTGTAAATATTCAATATCTTTCGGCTAATTCGGTCGCAAATATGTAATTTAAGATTGTATGTTACTTGTTGTGGTGATTGAATACAAAAACTGAGTAGGCAATCGTCTAATTTGGCTACATAGATTATGTATTATGTATTTAAAAAGTGAGTATCTCAGGGAAACATCGTGAGGAATTTGTACGTCTTAGAGTTTTCATAATGTTCTCGAATGCATGTGAAGTCTGCTAACGCACATAATGCCAGCGTGGTACATTATGGTCTTCATATTTTTCCTTTAATTTGAGAGGAAACACGTAGACCGATGACAGGATTATGAAGAACTTCGTGCTGGATCTTGGACAACATTTACATAATATTAAAGCAATAATCTATGTATATAAATTTAAAAAAGTCATGTCATTGGTATTCAGGAGACAATGTCATAATTGCAAAAAAAAATCCTCACATTGTTACTGACGGTGAGACGGTCTCGCTGAGAAGGCGGTTACCCGCGACGAATGACTAATGATGTATCATGAACACCCTAATGTTGCCGTTCTTGTGGTAGGCTGAGTTAGGCAACGCTTTTGGCGCTGACATGTCTCGTCCTGGCATTGGTAATGGCTGGAACATGTTTGCAGTCGCTGTTCCATTTACCTATTAGTAATGAGCTCGCTTGGGAAATATAGAAAATGTTCGTCACGCCAGATTGTTAACAGGGTAGGCAAAGAAGAGCGCTTGTGTCGTCTTTGCTTTACCTATTGGACGTGGTTCTTCTAGTTTCATTAATCTTGATGTAATGTAAAATTATATTTTTAATTAAATGAACTAATTTGAAAATCATTTCTTGAATGAAAAAAATAAAAATAAACGAGTATTATTGTATAAAAATATTTTTAAATGGTAACATTTTTTCATCGAATGAAAATGGATAAAATCTTTTTAAAATTGTTGCCCTACTTTTCATATTACATGAAATTGGGTTATATAAGCAATAAGCATTAATTATAAAACACGAAAAAAATATTTAATTCCTTCCATGCAGTTGATATTATAACAGGCTATTAAAAAACGTAGAAATATTATCATTCCTATCATCATCATTATTATCAACCTATCACAGTCCACTGCTGGACATTTTCCTCTCCCAATGAGCGCCATCGCGCCCTGTCCTCAACGTTTTTTAATTTTCCTGTTTGGGATTTTTTGTACTTTACCAATCTCTTGTCCTGACATCGGTTATAGCCATGTTTACTGAGGACTCGAGGTGAAATGAACTGTGTAACAAATAGCGGTTACTGCTATTTTGCTCTGTTGTTTTGCAATTGCGTTTACTCTATTCGATTAAACTCATTTCGTGAAAGCCATTAAAGTAGTCCGAACCGTTAAGATATTTTTTGTTTACTAATTTTTAAATATATTAATTGTCGGATATTTTCTATGAGAGAGTGATGGATGTTGATGAATCGTAGCAGATCTATTTAAATTATGTATGTACAGGCACTACCTTGCATATGTGTGTTTTATATATGTACACAAACATACATATATAGAAATCTAAAGATATAGATTTAGTAACATATTAATATGTAGCGAAACACTAATATCTGCTCCAAATTTCTCACACCCACAGCACATTGTGATTTGAACAATGAAGTATGAATCCCAATTCAATTGTTCCAGAATTATCCATTCGAACGCGGTTCTCAGAATAACAGAGATTAAAATGTTCGATAATTATCAAAAACCTCAATTCATCTTATCTATACATTTAATAAAACTGTAACTGATCGCTGTTTGTACATGGCAAATATCTTCAAAAATTCATAATAGGTTGCCTTTATATACGCAAGAGAATCCAAAACAATGTTTTTTCATTTTGTCTGTTGGCTGTATGTCCATGTTTATGCACGCTAATCTCAGAAACGGCTTATCCGATTTGAATGCAGTTTTCAGAATAATATTGTCATGTGCTTCACTTAACATTTAAATCGGTTACAAATAAAGAAGTTATGTCCATTTATTTTCTCAAAACTTACAAATTCTACGGCTACGAAGTCGCGGGCACAGCTAGTATACAATAAAAGTGATCTTTAAATATAAAATTTAGTTTTTCATTGACGGTTAAATCTGCAAAAAATGCTGGCTATAGCATTGTGAATCAAAAGAAAGAAAGCGCGCTTGACCCAATCAATTCTGTTCCACCCAACGTTTGTCATCTATCCCTTGCTCACTGGACCTTTTCCATCCCTTCCAACCCTTGTCTAATGTATCAAACATTGTCATCGCTCCAATCAAAGGCAGTTGTGCAAATCACAGAATTGTGGGACATATTTGATTTGCGAGAAAAGTACAATATTCAAACGGTGTTTAAATAGAATTATTTTTTTTGTTGAAGGTAGGTATGACATATTATGTGATGATATCTACATAATATGTGACGTTATGTAGATAAAAAATATGCTAATATGTTCGGATGGTAACATCAAATTATATGAGTGTAAATGTTATTATATGAGTGTAAATTTAATTTACATGTTAGAATTATTTATGTAAATCAGTTTAACAAGCATTTAATATAGACAATGCTATGTAACCAGACGGCTGATGGCTAGGGAGGCAGTAGAGACGGTCGCGCGTCCACGCAGGACGGCCGG
>DWME01006561.1:0-13512 GCA_018244795.1 Parelbella ahira ahira | reverse complement strand
TGGTAACGCTTCTGGTATTGCACATGTCTAGATGCGACGATGACCGTTTTACCTGGTTGTCAGTTTACACATGAAACTTATTTTTATTAGAATTTGATCTTTTGACTTTAGGAGAGTGACAAACAAACAAGCACTCATATGTGACCCCTGCTGTTCATGGATATCTACAGCTTCGAATAAGACTACAGAAATAGGACAGCGCCAGTTCTGTCAGTGGCAGTGATTGAGACTTTTTGGTTAATTGATAATGAATAAGTAACCGGAATCTAGGAATTTGAACTGTTAGTAACATTCGTTCTATTAATACATATATTGTGTTAGTGTAACTGCAATCAGTAATAGTTCACTGAGATGTTCCCTTTGGCCTTAATACCATTTGTATTTCCAAGTATTTGTTATAAGGTGACTAACAGAACGACGAATATAATAATTAAAAGCCCTGAGACAAATCACCACATAGCTGTCTAATAGCGACGTAAAGTGTTTGTGCTACGGTATGAAGACAGCTGATAAATATCGTCATAATCATTATCGACTTACTCCCGTCCACTGCTGGACATAGGCCTCTCCAATAGCACGCCACTGAGCTCGGTCTTCAGCTCTTTGCATCCAACCGCTGCCAGCCACTTTGGAGGGCGTCCTACGCTACATTTGCAGTAACTGCCGCCTTTGTTTATGCTGATAAATATATGTACAACTACAAATTTTTAATACATACACATTTATCTTGATTGTACGCCCATACAGACCAAACACTCATGCACACCGCACAAATATTTGTCCTGATCCTGCGCGTAATCGAACCCTCACTCTCCGGCTCGACAGTCAGGTTTATTGACCACTAGACCAACAGCCTTGTCAAGGCGTGTGTGTTTTTAATACAAGCTGGCTTTTTAAATATTCCTCATTTGAACTTGTGAACAAAACAAATATACGATATTGATTAATGAAAGTGCCGAGAGAAGCCTTGACTCACTTATCATAACCAAATATGCCAGATACTGACTGATGGGGGAATCAGAAATCTCTGAAACTGGCGTGTTCGTTAAGAGAGTTATGAATCTAGAAGAAGCACGCCAGGTCAGCAAGAATAGATATTTGGCATCCGGTGCTCTCTGCTTAATCCGTAAGGGAACGGACATAATGGTATAATAATACTAAAACCTTCATACCTTTGTTCGATTACGTTAAATAGCTTAGTTTATGAAGCGCCTACCGTACTTTTAAGACAACACAGTTGAAAGAATTTGCAATGTTATTGCTATTTTAAAATCGAGCATACTGATGTACGAGCCATTGATAATAAAAATGTCATTCAATTTAATTTTTAAAAACAGTTTAGATGTACACAGATTTATACAAAAGGGAACCTTTACATGACACGATTACATATAAATATTTATGCTATGAATTACACATTAAGACAGATTTGAAAAACAAGGCCAAGTTGGCCTCAAAAAGGTTCAGCAAATTAAGTTCTCCGTCAATACCGTCACCAATGGCTACTCTTTCGCTGTTGCACATGTCCATAAGCGACGGTGACTTAGATAGGTTACATTTATAAAAAAGGCAAACAAAATATAAAAAATAGTAAAACAAGCATTCGATTTAAAATGTTCATAAAACATTTACAAATGGGTTTCGTTGTGCGAAAAGGGTTAGGTTCATAATTTACCTCTATAACGCAATACAGGCAACAGAGTTCACACGCCTTAGCGCAAGACATGTATTGTAAGGTAGGAACATTTCTTAGATATGTTCGCCTTTACCGTTACGACGAGTGATATTTAAAGGCGAAATTGAATATAAATTTGTTTACAAGTTTGAACTGGGATGTTCGTACTAGAACTGAAGAGTTGGAAGATGAAACCGTATTCACTAACTAAGCCGTTACCGCATAGACAGTTATCTGTTATACATGCGTACTACCTATATTTTGCGATGCTGAGGATTTCATTATGACATACTAACAGTATATTTTATGTGCCGTAAATAAGCCATATGTATCAAACGACAGATCGTTAAGTAAATAATCTCCAAAACGCACGGCTGGTGAGCGGAGTGGCAGCCCCAACAGCTAGTGATTCATTCCCCCATAAAACTGCGCTCAACCGCTGAGAAGCTATAACTTTTATCCCCCAGAACTGGGTCAGCGTGGAAAGTAATAGCCGATCCATATCACACATAATTATGCGATGGGACGCACATCTTAAGACTATATCACTGCCACGCATACAGTCTGTTTATCACGGTCAGTTATACGAGTGCGGCTGACCTCACAGTCATATCTGTGAGATAGACGTGACGGATAATCCTTGGATTTGAAAGTTTTCATAAGCGGTAAGATGACTGACAGTTTGAATTATCACGACAATTTCACTATTGGACACGGGTCCTCTATCAGAATGAGAGGGATTAAGGCCGGAGTCTGCCATGGTCACCAAGTCCGGGTAGAAGATTCATACATACATACTAGGTATATTTTGAAAAGGCTGACTGGATGATGATGATGATGAGGTATATTTTGAAATATGAATACATTTTTTGATCACATTGATCAAACTGATCTTTTTTGATCACACTGATCACATTGGGGCTACTTTAAAATAACAGTTCGGAATTTTACCCTTCCAGGGTCCTCCGAAGATGTCATAATAGACAAAACTCGAAGTTTATCGGTGCCCTACTATCGGAAGTGCTCATTATTTGCTTTACCAAGCGAATAAACTAGTTAATGCTAAATGTTCGTAGTGTTCTAGAGATATCTATGTTCCCCAACATGGTCGAGGTCTTACCTCAATAAACGCTGCTTTACGGCAGGGGACCGGCTGTTTTTCTTCTCGTTATTTTTTTATATGACATCAAGCATAATGTAGGCAGTAAACAGCGCTCGATTCGCTCACCGACCATTGAGTTATACGGATTATTAACTAGGAATAAATCTGTGCGTCAGATTTGTAAGGTCAGGGACATTTGGTATCCCGTCCGCTCTGCCTACTCTGAAAGGAACCTAGGGTCATTATATCATTATAAATATAAACCGTTACTATCGCTACATTTATATTTCAAAATATCAATACCATAGGGATCGAATGCCTATTTAATATAATTTGAACAAAACTATAATTGTTATTAGGTTAAATATATTTTGGATAACTCAGTCATACGAAATAGTCGCGTCGATTATTCGTTGTCGTACTAACACAGATTTTATATTCCAAGGACAGGATGTGAAATTAGTTTGGAACCAGATTGATATAAGGTCTCGGGTACAAGGGACGATTTATTTGTAATAATATAGATAGTAGTCGTTTGTCTTAGAACAGTTTGTTTTAAACATTGATTTGAGGGTTAGAGCTTATAAAATGCAAATTCACTTTCCAGCAATCGAATTTTCATCGTTGGAGATTAGGTTCTATAATATCTATTATTTGAATTTTTTTTATATTTACGTTACGACATAGTCGTCGGCAAGTCCACTAATATCCGTCATATTTAAGACCCTTTGATTGAATTCAAGCTTTTTTCTAGCTAGTGAAATTCGTATTCAAAAATCTGAAGTAGCTGGTTGCTCTGTAGACACCAATTAAAGTGTTTCATAAAAATTATTAATTCACAAGGTTGATATACTGTTTTTTTTTGTCTTACATCATTGTGCGTATACTTTAAGACGATTAAGATTTAAACACCAAAACTACATGTTAATTTCACTAACAGCCAGCATTGTTGCACTTAAATCTTAACTCGAGTGATCATAATGAGCCTTTCTATGGTTCACTGCTGCCATTGTAAAGTTATAACTGTATAAAACATAAAAGTACTTCGTAAGCCTTTGAGCTGCTGTAATTTTCATAAGCACCTTGATCATTGACCTGCATTTAGGGAGGGTGAAACGGTAGTCACAGAAAGACCAGGACGTAAAATATTATTGTTCTCCACGAATCTGTGCTCGTGGGGTTCACAATGTGTTATGACTTGTATTGTCAGAATAGGTTTTTAGTCTACTTCACACAGGGTCACTTGGCCATATGGACTATGACAATAACTACTACTATTAAACATTATTATTTTGAAAAGTAGGTATAATGTCTAATGAAGGAACGACAAAAGCGATTTACAATATGGATTTCAATGAATGCAGTCGTCGAGTGAGACCGATACTTATGTATCTTAACCAAATAAATTATGAAGTGATGGGGAAGTCATGTGTGTCCGAAACTAGCTCGCAGGTAACAAAAAAGTGATAAATATAGAAAAAGCACGTCAGGTCTGCAAGGATAAAGATATATGGCAATTGGTGCTCTCCGCCTACACTGTAAGCAATCTGGCGTGATAATATTATATGAATAATTTTAGTGTTATGTAATAACTGGTATAATGCCAATATGAACTTCGGTTTCGAGAATTACAAGTACAGAGCGAGCCCTAACCGCGGCGCGGTTGCCACGCACGAGATAGCGCCGGCCAAGCGTTAGATTGGCATGCTCGGATTACGCTACTGGATCGAACTATGACTAAATTTTGTCCTTGTATTACAAATGACCGAACACAATCAAAATATGTCATGTTTATTTAGATTTTTTTTCTTTAAATGTTGTTTTCTATGGCGTGTGAAAACTGCCAACCCGTACTGGCTTTTTCTTTTAAAGAAGATACTTATGTTGAACAGTAGAATAATGAAAAGGAATAGCGATGAAGTTACATTGTAGATTATTGATTAATTTGCACAATTTAGAATTGTTTATAATCTATATGGCGTGTCAAGTCCGCCAAGTTGCTCAAGAGTCGAAGAAATTTCAAAACCTGGTACTGATATTATTAGCTGAAATTCATATTTAATAGAGAAACTGTTAAAGGGCCGTTGTTGTTTATAATGTTTAACAAATTAAATATTCGATTTTATCAGCGTTAGCATCCAGTAGACTCAGATGTAATAGGTTTATTATTGTTAACAATAAAAAAGCGCTCAAATGTAGGAACAGCGTGTACATAGCTCTATTTTGCGGGTCTGATTCACCATTTTATTTTTTCGGATTCAAAAAACTGTTATCTCCTTTTTTTCGTATTTGGTTAGCTGTCTCTGTGCTGATGTATGACTCGTCATTTTCATGAATCTAACCAATAAACATACGAACAACGTTGGCGTAGGTCCAAATCTATAGAAAAACATAAGAATGTACGTAATAATAAGATTCTACGTTACTTATAGGCACAACGCGCCGAATTTAACTAGGCACCCAAGACTGCTGATGTAATAGCAACGTGCCGAAGCGTCAAAAACGAAAGCGATAGATAGGCGGAGTCAGATAGCAGGAAAGGAAGAGTATTCCTTGTGAGTGGTAGGTTGATTTATGCGTGTAATACGTGGGTTCCGAAAAGATGGCAGAGTTCATAGAAGTGGTTTTATTTTATTAGTATTTCTCTTAGATACAGAACATCTCATAAACATGAATGCTAATTAAAGTATATTTTGGTTTGAATACACATATGTAGGCCTGTCGCAAGTATTCTGTAATACTTAGTTGTTAGTCTCTAAAAATTCTCTTAGATCGTATTAGAAGCAAATTTTCATGGGCTGGTAGCATTATGGCTTGACTGGCCTCTTAGTCTTATTGAGTCTTTTGGGTTTGATATCCACATAAGACTAGTATTACCAATATTATCGCTTGTTTCACCATGTAATAAACATTGTGAGAGTGATTATAACTAATGAAAATTTAAAATGACACTGAAAGAAAATACATATTTTACTTCAGTGCCACAATTCGATTAAAATTTCGTCGCTTAACCATGCTCAAAACAAGCGTAGGACTCACTCCTACTAGTTGGTCTGATGATCTGATGAAGACACCAGGAAGGTGCTGGATTCGGAAGGACTAGGACCGGAAGGAGTAGCGCCGATTAGGAGTGACCTATATCCAGCAAAGGATATCCAAAGGCTGTGGATGATGAACCATGATTGATGTCCATTTAATTTACTTCACTGAATTAAAAATCGTTTGTAAAGGGACAATACACTCAACAGTCACACTAATAGTGAACTAGTGTAACGCTTATGAATAGATATGGCACTTATCGCAACCACCGTTTAGAACCTGGCACTAGTGTAGTTGTTATAGAAATAATAATAATTGTCTCGTATTGTAAACTTTATCACTAACTCAGCTTCACAGTAAGATTCCCCAAGGCGTGCTTGTTTACGTACGTACCTATAATATGTATTCCTTATTTCATACCCTCGCATTGCTACAATAAGGAACTCCGGTCTGTACATTAGAATGGAAATAGTCCGCATAGAAACACGTGTATATGAGCGTTAATAGACACGTAGGCGCAGTACAAAGAGCCCTGTCTCTCTCCCGAACAATATATCACTTTACTTTTCTAGGAAAATAACATCTACCAGCGCTCAGGATCTCTTGATCGGCGTATAATAAGGTTTAGGTTTGAATAAAACATACACATTAGGACTACATATACAAGATTAAATATTACCTGTGAATTACTCGCGCTCCTGTGGGAATGAGTTATGTTCCTGGAGTACGAGATTTCGTATATTTTGTTTTGGCTGATAAATAATGACTTGAACGAATTTCGTTTCAATCGGTCCATTAGTCCATTAGTGTAATGACTAAATATACGAGTACCCAGAGACACACAGGTAGACACTTCAAAATCTATTGTTTTGATGGCTACATCCACAAAATTTAACAATTATTAAAAAAAAGTCAGGTAAATGATTTTTTATATACTTACATACTCGCATTTGAATAAGAAAGTCGTAATTCATGTATGTATATTAACCGAAATTATGTAACGTTTTTTAAGCTGCGCACTCGTCAGGCAATCGTTGAATTCAACATTTAATTTTACAGCGTTCTTCTACGGTCAACTATTTTCTGATGGACATATGTAAGAAAGGAAAATTAATTCGAAAATTCCGAACATCATTTATATTGATTTGTTATTGGTAAATAAACTTAAAACAAGGAACATCTTACCTGTAACCCCCGAGGAGTAGGCATAGGAGTATCGTACATTCCCACGTTTCACCACTTACATTTACGTCTTATGTCTTACATTTACGTCACTCTACCAACGACGCAGTCAATTATATGATATTAATAGGTAATTATATTATTTTCTTTTTCGATATTCCTTTATGGTGCTGAAACTTGGACCCTCAGAAAGGCTGACTATACACGCGTAGATGCATTTAAGATGTGGTGATGGAGGAGAATGTTGCGAGTACCTTTAACAGCCCACTTAAGACTATTAAAGATCTGTCTCCGCGGAATCTTGTACTTCTTTGGCCATAAGCTCTGGCAATAGAAAAGCTCCTAGTAACAGTGAAAACACCGGGTAAACGGCCGAGAGGAAGGAGCTCGATGCGGTGGACGGATCAGATCCGTAACACCACACACCTAAAGGTCCATGGAGCTATACACGCTGCCGAACACCGAGGCAAATGGAGAGCGATCACCCAAGGTGCCAGTCGTCGAGGTCACGACCCTCTGCACTTAGGAAATCGGCACAAGAAGGAAGGAAGGATCTTATTATTCTAATAATGTGGGTCATTCCTATTTCTGATAATTGTCAACTAAAAAGGTTTATATTTGATTTACTATGACTGGAAATAGGAGCCGAAAAATAAAATAATGCGTCCGTAGTTACAAGGACGGCAATAATAGACGTTGTATGACATTAATGTAGTTTATATTTACACAAGGACATTACAGCATGAATATTCCTCACGTCACGTCCGATTCCTGAGAGTATATAAAAAGGGTAATTGTGACGTCAAAAACGACTGCTTCTCCAAAATATATCTCTACATTTGTATGTTCTATGGAATTTTTCCTCTACACAATCCGCTCGTGCACGGGATCACTGGGGATTTGAGACGATCCCGGGATTTTGGGAAAAAGGTGTGAGATATTTGATGTACCTACTGTTATAAATTAGCGGCGTTAACAATGCCGACTAAACATTTCATTGTGTAGCAGTGTGTACTTCACTTTATTTATTGTAATAATTTAGTTACAGATAAGTAAAGTTATTGTACAGTACATTTATTGTACAATTTTGTTTAGACTTGTCCATTTGTAAGGTATATTGTTCGTTTGTTGTTTCCCAACTTCTATGAATCCTATCGGGTTTTACTTTGAGAATATCAGTTTTCCTGGTATCTACAACTTTATAGCAAGTTTTGTACAAAAATCAGTCTGAGAGAATTTTCCCCACAATCCCCATGCTGGGCAAGCGCGTTGTATAGTGCGGTTAGGCGACAAATCATAAATGGTTTTAGTACACTATATGAGGAATTTTGAATTTTATTTCATTGGAACCCGTGAAATGTAAATTGTTATCTTAAGAATATTAAATGATTTTTTAAGTCTACATATCATTACATCGCAATAATATTACATTTTAGAATTTGATGCCTAATACGGTTTCTACGTACTTACTTTTCATAAGATGTACCTACTTTCAAATGGGAGATTAGGCATAGCGAATATATTTCAGTTCACAAGTATTTAATGCGGCCTACAAACGTACGAACAGACTACATTCATATTAAGTAGACGTGAGAACATAAATCATTTCATTCAGTACACACCCGCTGTTCATACGTTCATACCACAAAGCTGCTACTATTTGTCAAAAAATATCAATAACCTCAATATTATATATCTTCAAGGTTACACAGAACTGGATCGTTGAGACATTCCCCGCTTATCCCGTATCCCGGGATCCTCTTAAATCCCTATTGATCCCGATGGCTTCATTGAAATCGTAAGCACACGAAACCGCATAAAATATTGTGACCACACTCAATACTGAGGGTCCCTTTTTATAAAAAGTAAAGGACTTTATCAATGGAGTATCATAAATTGTACTCGAATGAAAAAGGACTGAAATTTTGTAGAATTATCTATTTATAGATCGTTATTGAACTTGTTATTTTAATTTGACTGTGTCGATGGTTCAGTGGTTGCGAGCCTGTTAATTGAGAGGCCATTGGTTCGATCTCCCGGTCGGGTACTATGGAGATTTTATAACTTGAAATTGCCAATAGTAACTTGGGGTCTGGATCTATGCCCGCCTTATGGCAGGTTTCGGAAAATTGTAAGTATTCTATCAGCCAGTACCTATGTATATACCTTGGTCGGTTAAAATAAATGTGCAGTTAAGTGAGACTTACAATGCCAGTATTAATGCATTGAAACAACAATGATTAGAGAAATTTGCTTAAACTCCACCACTAAGCAACTGTCATAAGTTAACAATTTGTGCTAGGTCAGGAGGTTCGTCGTGCGATACTTCGTATAACGGGAGAGCTCCGCGTCTTTTGTCATTGTAACGAACAATCTTATCTCGATTTGACATTAATTTATGGATTTGCTGTTACTAAATATTTAGACGGAGATATGCTTGAAAATACATTAATTGATCTTTGATTTCTATGGAAGACAATTTTCGATTTGTAGGGAATACATATTATAAAACAACAGTTTCTTTTTTTATTTTGAAGATTACGCATTCCATCATATAAATATTTATATTACGTCCCATAAATTTCGTTGTTGGTTTTAATGTACAGTTTTGAAGTTGAACGGAGGACAGCGTGACTAACTTTGTCAACACAACTTTGCTTAATTATGGATTATAAATACATAATATATTCTCATAATAATTTGACTGGCTCGTTGGTCGAGTGGTTGCAAGCGTGAGTGCCGATCGGGTCCTGAGTTCAAATGCCAGGTCGGGTAGTATTGGATTTTCTAATTTGGAATTTCTAGTAGTGATTAGGAGTTTGGATCAATGCCCGGTGTATAGCAATAGGTTCACCTATTCCACGGGACTTAAAACGTAACTGGTGAAACGTGGAAGTGTACAACACTTCTCTGCCTACCTCTTCGAGGATTATAGGCGTGATGTTACATTGTTGATTTGATTTTAAAAAATCTTTCAAATATTGAGACCAGAGTGTTTTCCTCGAAAATATAAATTGACTTATATTCAACTTGCCTGCCATCGGTAATCCAGTCTCGTTGAGCTGTTGGGATTCGAATCGCTTACAGGGGATTATTACTTCACTCCTCAACTTCGTCAACAGTTGGAGTTACTTTTCTCACTTATTTTCTTGTTTTGATATTTCAATCGTTCGCTTTGTTGGTCGAGTCGTTGTAAAGCGCAACTGCTGATCGAGAGATTCAGGGTTTGAATCCCGAGGGAAGTATTATTATGGTATAAATATGGCAATAACTATTGAAGCCTTTAATCACAGCACCTCATCATCATCATAATAATATCGTAATTATCATCATTATATTATGGCCACTATCATGATAATGTCTTCATCGTCCTTATCACATTGTGCCAATTTTTATCAAAATAACAAGGCTGAAGCTACAGACGAGTTAGTAAGCAATTTAATACAATTTTTATTTGCTCTATTTCTCTGTTCATAAATGGCAGATGATGAAGAAGCTTTTTGGACTTTTTCCCTTTCTTCGCTTTATGAAAATCTAATTTTGGCAATTGGTCACGATCGCTCAACGTGCTCGTCGAGGTATGAAACGGGTAATAACGTTTTGCTATTAAAGGTTATATTATGTACATATTGACTGACGCACAATACACACACACACTCTCTTCACGTTTGCTTTGGGATCAGGCCGTTTGTGGACATGTCTCAAAATATGTTCTTTATTGTATATTTATATTAGGTTATAATGAGATATTCGTATTCATGTGACAGTATGTTATTTTGCTCACCAATTATTTTGTGGGAGGTATAAGTAGGTCTGTATACCCCTTCGCGAGAAAACCATTTCTTGTAAACTCCTTTTAAATCTCAGAACTTTGTCATTGTCAACCTTTGCTATATATAAATTTCTGTAACATTAACAGAAAGAGATTATTATTGACCGAGAAAATTTTGATTACGAAACCTATTTCAGTGACATCGTAATCCGAAAAAAGGGTGTCATGTTAGGTAGACACTGAATGTGGATAATTTACAATCTTATGCTGTACACAATAAATGTGACACGATTTGACTTCATCGCGTTAGGGACTTCGGCAGAGTTTATTACTTACAGATTTTTGTATTTCCCTTTTAACAGAATCTTCCTTTGACAAGCCTCGGTACGTAAATTAAGCAATAATAAACAATAAAAGAATCCAGTCTTAACACATTACTTGTTTCGTAAATAGTTGTTCATTTTGATACGAAGTTTTATATTTTATTTTAATGATTAGTCAACGGGTAATTGACAATACTATCCATATTATATCCACGTTAATAAGAATTTATATAACTCAATCATCCAAGTAAAAACCTAGTGTGTAGTGGTAAGAAAATACAGTTCGTATTCATTATTACGACGATGAACAAATTTTTCAAATACATTAAGGAACATATGAGTTTTAATTAAATAATTGCTTTGAAACATCAATTAATTTATTTAACTAATAATAAGTTCATAAAAACTTCAATTATTTTATACAAACTTCAATCAGTTCACACGAACTTCACTCAGTTTACACAAATTTCAATCAATTTATATATACTGCGATCAAGGAGATATTTAAATATTCGTTAACCGTTTATACAAATGCATTTCAATCTGGCCGCGTGAGGACGTAGTGAGGGTCGTTAGTTATTTGATCTCAAGGATGTATGTTTGATATCAATTTGTCTTCTACTGATGGTCGACCTTCGAGTTAGACCCTTTGTTATCATATCAGCGGTGAGAAAAGTACGCTTCTTACGGCTTATACTCATACATACAGCTGTTGAAGAAAAACGTGAGGTACGTTAAATTAAAAACGTGTAGTACTTCAATTCTAATTAGAATTTATTTAAATGTAGATAAAGCGGATTAAGATTAAACAAAACAATCGAAGACAACGTTCAGTTGAGATCGCATCTCCGCAGGCAAACTTCGGTATGCCGCAAGACTTTCTAATTAGCATTCCTGGCTAGGGTTGTGCCGAACTATCTAGTTGAACATGCGTTTCGAACTGTGTTTTCTAGGCTAGAAAAAGAGAGAACATTTAGTTGGTAATAATTTTCGTTTAAATTCTCGGTTTATTTAAAATACGACAAACGTGTAAATTATTGATTGAATCAATGATTTATGCCTCGCTAAGAGATATTATGCATTAAGTGATGTCGAAAGTCACAGACTAACAATGCGAAATAAGATCAACATAAAATAAAATAAAATTATAAGTAAAACCGCAAAGGAACCTAAGAACTACGTGAGAATTTTACTGTTTAACTGATAAATTATATCTCAATGCTAACGTATGACCCTCACTGTATACATTAATGCGGATAACAAAAGACAGTTTTCCAAAAGTTTGCAGTCAGATTTAATCAGAAAATCCATCATCGTTCAAATTTTCTGAAATACTCCAAAAATGAATTTAAAAACTGTGTTGACAGTATTCAATTCCAATTTTCGCTATAAATCAAATAAAAAGGTTCAGCGACACCTAACTTCAAACTTATTGGACAAGAAGAAAGTTTATTGAAAACGAACCGATTTTAATGCAATTGCAAACAGTTCTTACCATATTTTTCTTGGGACAGAAACAAAAGAAACATCCCAGCGGCATTGCATTGTCCTGTCTGCGTTTATCGGCAGATCTGTAATTATTTTGTCAAACTGCAGACGAGCGGAATGGGAGGATGGACGCCATAAATTTAATAAAATGGCTGTATATAATATGTAGAGTACACGTGGAGTTTGCAGAATAATCACCTTCATATGAGTTATAACGAACTTTATCAAGTGAATAGCAATAGCAGTTGAATTATAGATACGTATGTGTATTAATTTAACATTATTTTGGCCATTTAAACTTGTTCTCCTAATTGATAAGTATAATATTGCTTATTAAACATCACATCATTCCTCAATAGGTTTTTATTTATAGTCAAATTTAGTTAACATTTAAAACAAGCTATTAACAACAGCTGACGACGCTATAAACTATAATTTTAAAGTATTAAAGCTTTTCAAAATGTTTTGCAAATCCCAGTGTTCTCAGCACGCCTCGTTTTGGTATTCGAGGGCACAAAAAAGGTGACTAAATTGTTCGTTATAGACAGTGCCAAATGTATTTACTCCATTTTACTTTCTCTGTAAGTCTGTTTTGTAAGTGTAAACCATTATTACGTATGCATCTTTAAATTCAATAACAATTTGAATTAAAAAAAAATATTTTCTGAGGTGTGTCAAGTCTGCCAACCCGCATTTGGCCAGCGTGGCAGACTATGGCCTTAACTCTCTCAATATGAGAGGAGACCCATATTCCAACAGGGGAATGACAAATGGATCGATTATTATTATTATTTTTAAATTGACTTTTGTTAATTAATTGATTAGTAAAATCATCTCATTAGCCTTGCCAGATGTCAGCGTTAAATAAATAATCGCAATAAAATCGCAACTTCAGTTTCGTATTTAAATAAACGAATCCCGCAAAGGTCGA
>DWME01006560.1:0-13512 GCA_018244795.1 Parelbella ahira ahira | reverse complement strand
AGGTGCGCGCCATGGATTTGAACCCAGGACCCCCGGAATGAGAGGCTGAATTCTAAACCACTAGGCTACCACTGCTTCGTTCATATTGGTAACTCGTCTGATATTCTTATCAGTGACCACTTACAATCAGGTTGGCCGCTTGCTTGTTTGCCCCATTTTATAATAAAGAATACTAAGTTAGGAACTATATTACCTACTATTATTGAGGACCTTCTTACCCTGGCACGTTCGTTCTGGATGTCCTGGCGCTGACGGGTGCGTTGGTCACGTTTAGCGCTGAGCTGCTCTCTGGCTGCCTGCTCCCTTTGAACCTCGGCTTCAATGCGATCCAGAAGTAATTCCTCGGCTTCAGGGGTCATGGACATGAGGGAGACAGCCATGTCGTCCTTGGATTGCATGGACTGCAAATGTATTAACATTCGGATTCTATTATTAAAGTAATATTTAAAAATGTTACGGATGAGGTTCAAACCTAAAACGCTCGGCTCGGTAGTAAGGATCATTAACCATTGGACTAACGATCCAAAGACTACAGCAAAGTTAGTATAAATACAGTCCAAATAATGGTAGTTTGTTTATTACAAAGTTCTGCCCATAATCATACGCTTTCAGTATGTAAGAAAAACGGAAACTTTTAAAGACATTTCAAGTCGTCAAGTGCTTTAATGTTGTAATATGAGCTTGTATACCTGGACGTAGTCTTCGATAGCAGTTCCAATGTTGGCATAGAGATGAGGGCGGCGGCGGAGGGCAGAAAGAGCGCGTTGCAGGGCACGGTCAGCGTCCTGGTGAAAAAGGGAGTTTTGCTTGAAAATACTGATCCAAGCACAGGGATTATTGACAAATCCCCTTTAAGGAGGCTTTCGACTAGCTGTGGACTTTTGATTAGCTGATGATGATGTTCATGATGTAAATTCTTAATCAATTTACGAGCTGGCTTCTGAATTATCCCCGGGTAATAAATTATTCAAGAAAGTGCAAAGAGAGCTCTGATCCTAAAAGTGGACACATGTCCAATTTTAGAACGATAAAAAGGTTGAAGATGATGTTATCAAACTTTAATCTTTTCTTTACCAAGTACTGTTCGTCGTACCTGGAGACGGTCAGCAGCACTGGCACGCTCCGCAGCAGCAGCCTCTCGTCCAGCAGCAGCAGCTCGTCGCCAGGCAGCCAGCGCACCGCTGCGTTCAGCAGCAAGAGCTCGGACCAGACGTTGCAGACATTTCTGGACGCGGTGGGCCTGGCAGCAGAAAAGTGTCGTCAGTATAATTGTACTAATTTAATATGAGTCACCGCGACACTTACTTTATCCTAATCAAGCTGATTTTATCTTTGTATCTTAACAGGAGCTATTATTGTTTTATATTTTTGTTCAAAATATTTGGTATCAAAAATAATATCAATATTTAACTTATACAAGAGGAAAGGTGCAAACGTCAAAATTTTTAATGTCTGCTACTTTTATAGCATAGTTCAGTAATAAGACCCAATAAACAGAACTGTTTAATACATCAGTATTTTAAGAATTATATATCATGTTAGTATGTGTTTCGTTAGTAAATCTTAGCAATTCTCCTACTGAAAACTGGTCACAAATGACTACTCTTCAGACTGAGAAGGTTGTCTTTCAGCAGAAACTTACATTTGGTGGCGTGTCGCGAAGTGAGCGGGTGTAGCAAGCGAGGGCGGTGCGGCGGCGTTGGGCGAGGTGGGCCAGCACGCGCTGCTGGTGCAGGGCGGCGAGACGACGGCGCTCGGCCACTCCTTCTTCCTCGAGAGACTGGACAAATAGGATTTTACAGAAACAATTTCAGAGCAATATATAAAATTACGTTATTATCAATAAAATTAATGATATCACGACTATTGTCAGAAAGCCGCGTTTACAGACTATATTATTAATTAATGAGATGGAATCTACAATAGTGTATAGGTGTATATTGACATATTTTTTTTATTTTACAATAGTATTACCTGTACATTGGCCTGGAACTTGGCGGTCATGCGTTGACGGAAGGTCTGGGCGGCTGCGGGGTCGGTAGCCATCATCTGCTGGTAGCGGTCCTCCAGCTCGGACCATTCGCGCATCACCTTCGTAATCTGAACAATTTAGTCAATAGATACAAGAAGTCCAGTCACGTCCGGTCACAATGTGAAAAGTCCCAAGCAATTCAGTACATTGCTCTTACTTACTTTTACTGAAACGTGTGAACTCTACAATGGATCTGAATGAACTGAATTCGAACTTATGTATTTAAATTGTCTCTATCAATATTTTGTTACTTTGTTTAAAAAACCACTTGCAAAATACTTTTCATTTGTGATTTGTGACTGAACTGAGGGTTTTTTTGATCGCGAAATGAGGGCTTGCAATGGTATAGAACCTACCTTCTCGCGGTGCGTTTCTTCGAGACGTTGCTGGGCATCCTTGTAGCTCTGGTGCTCGGTACGAGGGTCGAAGTGGGAGAAATATGGGTCGGAAGTAGCGGTAGAGGCCTGTATAAACAAATAATAATTTATAAATACCAAATTAAACTGAACTCCTTTGAATAAAGAATCTTACTGAATGAACGGTCATCTAAAAGTGAAAAATGAGTTTTAATAATGCCAAATTTTATTGAACTCTATCGAATTAGGAAACCAAGATCTTATAATGGTGGAACATATACATATAATAGTTCTCAGGCCATGGTCTTAATGCAAAAAAAGGAATTTTTTACGAAAGTTGTTTAAATTAACTTTTACTATGAGCCAATGATTAGGACTAAAGCAATTTAAACAATGTTGCTAAATGATTAATCTTTTTTGCCCCATATACAGTATTTATTCCATTTTCTTACATTATAAACAACAACCCCCGACCCCTGTGAACCCTCGCTCGGGTAGCGTGACAAACTAATGCCGTGACTCTCTCCATTCTAAGAGAAGACCTATGTCCAACCATGAAACAATGAAAGAGTTGATGATAATGATGGTACTAGTCATGATGAAGACGATCATAACGAAGATAATAGAAAACCAACCACGGTCGTGGTGGTAGTGCTAGTGGTAGTCGTGGTAGTGGTCGATGGGGATGAGGAGGTTTCAGGGCGAGGCCAGGCGTTGTCGTCACCATCGGTGTAGTCATCGTCTTCGGCGTCATCGTCTCCAGAAAGGTCCGCGTCTTCATCGGCATCCATGTCTGGTACGGAAAATACTGTTTAGCAATGGTAAACCATCAGTTATTGTTACTTCAAATGAACTGAAAATAATTAAAATTTTCAATAAATATAAATTTTCTATAAAAATTCTAAAGCGATGTCATTGCATCATGTCATCATATGCAAGCAGTGGTTTTTATATTGTAATTGAATACTATTGTAATCTGACATCTTCTCAACATTGTACCGTCATCAGTGTCATCATCATCGTCGTCATCACTCAGGTTAAGAGTGTCATCGTCATCATCGGTGAGCGGATCTTCATCATCGAGAAGTTCATCATCGCGTTCATCCATCGCAGCGGACGCAGCCAACATCTCCTCACCACCAGGGCTTACTGGCACGCCAACGTCCATGGGCTTATGCATTTTTACGTTTTCTGAAATATTAACCGTATTTTTAACTACTTATGTATATATTTCACTCAAAACAGCTCTTCAGAAACCATAACTGAATTGTATAGAACAATAATATTGTACGTACATTGAATAACTATAAAAATAAAAGTTTTCATAATTGATTTTGATGCAATTGATTACTTCTAAGAGGTATCTTCTTTCAATCATGATATATATTCAAAATTTCGTTTTTAAATCTCAGTATTTTTCAATAGATATTGTAGAACTAAAACTTGTGCCAGTATAAAAACTCTGTATATCTATTAAATTTCATATGATATCTTCAAGAACTTTGTACAAGACTACATACCTTTGAAATGCTTAGGGCAGCAGACGAATTCAACGCCAGAGAACAGGCTGATTCCACAAGGCAGGAGCATAGCGAAGGTCCTTAGACGGAGTCCCCGCTGGGCGCAGGCACGACCAGCAGTAGCGTTCCATCGTGCGAATTGCCAGCAACGGCTCTGGTTGTGGATGTGGTCGAAGAGGCAGCTCTCGGGTACCAACAGCGCGTCTGATTGGAATGGACCTTCTGCCGCCAAATATGTATTATAGAGAATATTGTCGAATATATAGTTACGCACGAAAAGAGTATCGATACAAAGTTACAGCTGACGGAGTATACGATTTGTGATAATTATTGATATGTATATGTATTTCAATTTGAGGGTTAAGTGGGGATACAAGATTTTACATTGCAGACTTTAATTATTCTTTTATCTGAAATAAAACCCCGCGTTTGACAGTAAAACGATTAAGAGGATCAATGATAATGTTGTTGATGATGATGATGATAACGTGGTGAGATTTAATCGATATCGTATGGAACTATTTACGCAGATATTGAATCAAGAACAATTCCAAATGCGTATGTTTGGCTGATAACAAAGTTTAATTTAATAGAAATCTATTCAAATTGAAAGAATTGAATGGAACTGAAGATTTTGATGGTTTCGAAGAAATTCAACGGAGTTTATTATAGTTTTGTATACATACCAAGACAACGGAAAGGCTTGACCCAACGAGTGACCTTGCACTTGGCGGCGTTACCGGAGCCGAGCTTGCACCAGTTGCTCACCTTCACGTAGTGGGAGGCTTCGACGATGTTGGTAATATCATGGCTGGGGTACACCTGCAACAGAGTATGAAGGTTTGTTACAATAGTAAGATCGTAACAGCGATAGTATTACTTGACCGATGTGACAGACAGCCTTAACCCTCATTCTGAGACGAGTGGAAAAGATTTCTGATATTTTCTTCAATTTGAGAGGCTCATGTCTTATTGTGAATCGATGAAAAGGGTTAGTGTTATGGGTTATAAAAGGGTTATAAGAGTCATATTATTCTCGGCTTGAAATTTTATATTTTTGAGTTACAACCAGAAATAATTGCTGACAATATCAAAATTGCATTACAAACTGTAATAGTCTATTGAAAATTTAAATGAGACTATTTAAGGTGAGTAGCCATTGATTTTTACCTTCTTGCAATAGTCAAGGATCTCCATCTTGTCTTTCAGGCAGTTGTGGGGCTTGGTGGTCAGGTCGGCGGTCCATCGTCCTGCAGCGGACATGTACTGGGGGTGGTAGGATGTTCCGGTCTCGCAGAGCACCGCTACTTGAGGTTCGGCTCCAGTAGTAGCCTGAAACAAAAGTATTTTCAATATTAAACTAACGTACATTTTGAAATACAATCCTAAGCGAAGCTTCTAAATCCATTTAGAAATCGGTAACTTTTGTAACTATGAAAATTTATAAAAAAGAAAGATAGAGAGATATATGTGCATAAATATTGATTTATGCACATATAATATATTTACATACGATAATATCTGCGCTGTGCTAAGCAAATATCATCTTCTGAGTGTTTTTTATTCTTCCTTTCTATATATTATGAGCGTCTTATGTGATAACAGAACAATTAAAAAGATAACAGTAAAATTGTCCTCAATTTAATTTCACAAATGACTAATTTTCTTAAAAGTTTTAAAAAGAACTTATCTTCTGTTATTCAATATCTTTCGCTGGGGAGAAAAATATGAAAGTTCACGACGCTGTGATCAATATCAATGTACAGCAAACGAGTCCCCAAGTAAGTAATAAGCTGGGAAAAAGACAAATGATGTCCACCGAGCGTCTAGACAGGGGAGGGGAGCGATCTCCAGTTTAAAGAACCTTTTGAGACGGCTGATGTTAGTGTGGGCAATTATAATGAGAAAATTAATGAGTCAGTACTTTTGCCGTAATTGTAATTTGAAATCGGACTTGTAAAACTTTTTGTAGTTTTTACGTAGAAATTTTTTCACGAAATATCCTGTGTGATATTTTTGATTTTTTGTAAGCGTGTACATAATCATGCTGTTTAATAATTTAAAAAAAAAGGTTCAGCAAACACGATCCATGACAAATATTATACAAAAAACGGTTTTAGAAAATTATTAAGAAAACAATTAAGACATTTCTTCTCATAAATATTCTAAGAAACCTGTTATACAACTACGCAATGGTCTGAGTATAGCCGAAGCGGCTTGAACCAATAGACAATACGTGCATGTAGCCTCTCCGTCTGTTACATAGCAAAGTTCAGCGCACCCGACTACCCCTAAAGCCTTTCCAATGTATTCTATTCGTAAATTTTCGTAAACACTGCCCTGGCGTTATTCAAAATCGATTGCAAATATGTTCGTCTATACACATGTCCTATCTATCATCGGGTTTATACGTGATTGGTCAACTTGTTTTTCCAATATAACTCTTATGAACACAATATTGCGATATCGCCCTTTCATTCCATTTTCAATATGCTTTTTGAGTGACGAACATGGAAAAAGCACGTATTGTAAGGGTGTAAGGATGGCGAATCGAAGAGCATAAGATAAAGGCAATATCAATTAAAA
Organism: Parelbella ahira ahira; assembly: GCA_018244795.1. NCBI lineage: Eukaryota > Metazoa > Arthropoda > Insecta > Lepidoptera > Hesperiidae > Parelbella > Parelbella ahira. The sequence continues at coordinate 7,018 of DWME01006560.1, read as the reverse complement.
AATATTTAATGGTAATTCTGATACGCGGCTCAAATTGTTACTAAAGATGTACCATTTCTAACGTAACGATAAAAATATTACTGCAACAACCTGGTTATGAATTCCACAAACATATTTGGTATCCACAATCCGTATCCAAAGTTTGTTTTTATACGGTCTCGAGTTGTGAACGTTTTAAGCTCGTTCAAAACCCTATATTATGACGAAAGGCGTGCCTCAGGGACGTGTCGTTAGAAAATAAAGGGTGATAAATTGTATGTTTGTGTGTGACAGCGGTCAGCAATCCACCCATGTATAAATAGGGTTGGGCAAAAAGGAAAATCAAAATTTCTAAATCAGGCTGTGTACAAAAAACCTAATGTTGGTCGGTATTTTGATTTTCGTCGCTTCGATAAAAACGTAGATGAAACTGATTAGGTCTGCAGGCTAGACATATTTCTCTTTCTGTGCTCTCTGCTTACTCCATTAGGAAGTTAGCATGGTGGTATAATAATAACAAAAAAATAAGAAAATACGATTTCTGTCTCATCCTACCTAAATATGAAATTAACGAGCATTTTCAGATATATCGTCATGGAAACGAATTATTATTATATCAGAGAGAATTCCTTTTTATTTTGAGAGACACGTAAACGAAAGTATCTAATGAATTACACCTGAATATTTTCGCTTGAACAATAATTATATTGAACAAGAATATAAAACTGGGGATGTTATTATAGAAAATGGAGTACAAGATACCACATTTACAAGATGGTTTTTTTATGTGTCCTTGGGCAATCCAACAAGCATTGTACTGTAGCCAGGTTGGACTCGACGTTAACTATGTCTTTCATAAGCATCTGCTTTTCTACGTATCACCTATGTATTGCTGACCAAAATGTAAAACCCAGATATCACCAACGTATTGCCCGTCAAAGTATAAATAATATTCTCGGCCAAAACTAATTATCTATTGCCAACCAATATGTAAATAAACCAGCTGTCAACCAACGAATTGACAGGCTAAAAGCCAAAAAGTGTAAGTAAAAAGTCACGAATACAGAAAAATACAATCATAACATAACAAAGTACTTAAGCATTATATCGTTAAGGATAATAAGCTCGGCGATGCAAACCAAAGATCCGGATCGCCCAACCCTAATGAAAGCCGTACAAAATAAGTGGAGTAGGGGGTGCGTTTTCCACACACCGCATTTTTCTCTGATTAAATTCCGTTCGCCTATCCGGACATTTAAGATTCCTGCAGAGGTAACCCATTTTGGAAATTGTGGCCATTAAAAGATCTGATAACGTGAGAATTCTTTTATCGAACTTAGCGTAAAAGGTGTACTTGTAGATTTATCAGGATATTAACAGTTGTTTATTTAGGGTTGTATCAAAACAGGTTTTAGACATGTAATGACTCTTACTATAGCAAATAAAGCACGTTTGGACCTTATTGTACCCTTCCGCTTTGAACGCTACTGCCTAACATACAGACTCGTATTAAGTAGCATGTCGGATATTGATTAGCAAACTGAATTAAGAACGTTACAGTAACTCGGTGGAATCTTTGTAAGAACTCTGTTCTTTCCGTATCTCGCAGTATCGTTATAGAGTTGCTCATGTTGACTCATCCAACAGGCGGTACAAGTTGCCAACTTGCTTCGACTTGCTACTTCACAGTTAATTACCGACTTCTCGCTTCGCTGTTTCCACTTTTTATCTTCTTTTCGGTTAATTAACTACGAGTGCTCTCGTTTAAACTACAAATTTGATTTTTTTGTGCGCTTCCCAGTTTTGTTGTTCGGTTACGGAGACTACTGTGTTTATATAAATAGCGAGAATTGAATCGCCTCTGAGTGGATAAGAAATTAAATTTTCACTTAAACACAGCAGACAGAATAAAAACCGTGGAAATTCAATGCGCTATCAAAGAGAAAATTAATTAGTCTTCTGCTCAACGTTACTTAATGAATACTTTGGTTAATGATGAATAGCTCCAGTCATGGCCGGGAGCTCATGGATTAAAATTTATCACATTTTTTTATTCCTCGGTTTATTGCCTAGACAGAACCAGAAGTTTTTTCCTTTAGTTCCGGTCGTTAATAATCTGGCGGCTAATGATAATTCAGTATTTCCTTCGTTTATTAGGTTTACCTTAACGTTTCCAGTCCAAGTCGACCTTGAAAATGACACATTCAATCTTATTTTCACATTGTACTCACTATTGGTATTCGCTGTTCGATTCGATACTCGCTTGCTCCATTTGTTAAAATCTCAAGTGGTCATGTGACGATAGCCTTAAAATTTTGCAAAGGTTACAAATCAAACTTTCATATTTTTTTCATATTATCAATTTATCCTTGTGCATGTATGATTCGATCGTATTTTCATTACGAAACCAGGGTGTAAACCTGAATAGGTTTGACTAGAAGCTTGTTAGAATATGAATAAAAATATGTCAATATGATAATAAGAATATGTCAATCCTCTTTTAGAATACGTCGGGATAATTGCAATTCAGACGAAGGTAATTAAATAAAGTATGTTATGTCTAATGCGATGATGGCTTGACATAAAATATTAAGGGATGTGTTCTGAAATATTTTAAGAAGGTTATAATTCTGAGGTTATAATAATAAGAATTATAATTCTGGATTCTATTGCAAATGCTTTGATATAAAATTATTTCACAACATAAAGAGCACTGATATGAATAGAACCTTGTTACCTGTCTTCTACTTACGGTCCGAATACCTAATAATATTACAAATAATAATCATCTGAAAATCAGTTGAATAGTGATTCAAAACTCACTATACAAATGATTGTTTGGAGCAAAGTTGTACTGGAATAGTTCAGGGCATTAGTTATGCGAGGGCGAGCAGGTTCAGAATGGCCCAACTTGTCTCGTTAGTGGCTGACTGGCAAGCTTTCCGCTGAGTTTCTAAAACCTGAAATTTGACGCCTGACTAAATTTATATCAACTTATTTTACTTCCAATTGTTAGAATGTTATTGTTTTCAATTTCTCATATTCCTTTTTCCATACTGACTCTTACATATCTGACTGGCTTATTGGTCAAGTGGTTGCAAGCACGAGTACTAATCAAGAAATCCTGGATTCAATCTTCTTGTTGGGAACTATCCGGTTTTTCTTACTTAAAATTTTTAGAATTATTTCGTGATTATATTATTTAGTGATTCTTCTTCCACATTAACTATATATGGGAAAACGTTAAAGACAGTTACTTTTTTTATCTTTGTTACTTTTCTTTTCTAATGTATGTAAGAAGACTGTAACTAGGTCCCTTGTATAGGGCGTCAGTAGACCATCTCCAGTAGGAAAACTTTCCTCGTTAGTAGATATCTGGTACATTTGTCTTGAGTTTCTACAGTTTGAATTTGTTACCTGAATAATTTATACGAATACTTTTCATATGGGTTATTCATAACTGTTAGACAACTTCTCTTTAGCTAAGTATGAGACTTGTTATGAAATGTTCTGTATATTTTGTTCATAATTCTGTTTAAACAATTGCGTTTGGAAACTTTTGAAATTACGGTGTATGGGTTAAATATGGGTTCTTCCACTTAGTAAATGAGGTAAAATAAAATTGTCATTTCTTAAATTATGCATTAATTAACATACATTTCATATAACTACTAGTGAGAAATAGATTTTTATGCATCCTACCCATTTTGCTGGTATTCTTAATGTTCATCATATTAATCTAATACTCTACATTCTTTCAAAAATACAAGTTTGGTTACTATAGCAAATTTCACATACAAGTTAATGTTCTGTATACTTAATCCATTTCGAATGTGTCAGAATGTGCTTTAAGCTGTGACGTAGATATGTACTTAAATTCGTCGGAATTGCCACTCTGGTGCCCGGCGGCACTAGAGCTCTAATAAATTTGAACATTTCCCGTTCCTCCAGCAAAGTATTATGGAATGTAACGTCCTGTCGTGACGTTAATGTGTTTCAGATAAACCTTATTTTATATTAACTTGCTCTTCTGCAGTTAGAGTGGAACTAAAATGTTTAAATTCACCACTCTCCCAATATAATATCTGATGTTCTACTAGGCTATTATTTTTTTATTATTATTAAAGTCGTGGATTGAATATTGAAATTTTTACACAGATATTTTTTGGTTTTAACCATTTCTCCTCCGGCCTCTTTTTTTCGTCTGCTGGCTTAAAACTCAATCATCATCTGTCTGTCTGAGTCCAGTGCTGGACATACATATGCATATAGCTCTCCCCTAGTAAGCGCCCAAAGACTTAATACAAGACTAAAATATGTTTGCTCCTTAAAAAAATAAGTAATCAAATCCCTCAATCTGTCTACTTGATTAAAGAAACCCAAATCAGTCTTGCGTAGTAACTGGAACTTCAATATTCTTAGTCTATTATACAAAGACATACAAAATATTGAGCATTGGAAAATGTATACTGTCAAGTTCGAAAAGATACACGTACATCAGTTCTGTTTGGTATAAATGCGTTCGTACGCCCGTCACCTTAAAGTTATAGAGGTTGTGGACTAAGTGCAAACTCCGGTACCCGGCGGAAAGTTCTCCTGAGTTACGAGCTGGGAATTGTGACATCGCGTCGTGTGTAGCGGAGACAATAATGTGCTTATGGATTTTGTCACACGTGACATGTAAGCCGAGTTCTTTATTGTTAGGAACTAAGGTGTAATTGTATTTTGGCAGAACTTTGTAGAGTTTGAATTGTGTTTTCTATGTCAAGAAATTGAAAATGTTATAAAACATTCATGAGTAAAACTAATTATACATTCTTTGATCGGTCGCCAATCTTTGTTGAATTCTGTATTCTACACTCTTTGAACTAAAAATTAGTTAATTGCTAATAGCAAAATACGCGCGAACATGGTGTTACCGACATTAAAGCATAGAACATCCTAATGTTACGGTACCCATAAGTAACGGTATATGTAGATATGGTGAAGTTGAAAAGTACAGTTCTTGTAATTTCACTTTATTCTTGAAACCAATTCTTTTCCAGCTAAACGAGACGGATAAATTAAGTTAACACGAATGCGTAAAAGAAAGAATTTTTTTATATTTTTTAGTTCTAAATGTTAGGCGTTATCCACGGTTCACTTTCCATTAAAGAACATGACCAAGTTTTTTAATTGGACTACGATATTGACCTGCTTATATTGACCCAATTAAACATCAGAGACGAAGAGTTTACAGCAGCACTGCAATGCGTATGTATCTTCTATTCCGTGTGTTTCATTAATTATAATTATTACCCTTTCACTTTGAGGTTTGCTTGCATTAAGACCTGAGGTTTTAACGAATTAATAAAAGAGCTAAAAAGATTTAAGACTACAAATTACTATTTTGAAACAATTTATAAAAAGTCACAAACAAATAACAAAACAAGATGAATCGACGCAGCCGACGATATCTCCCTTGCTACCGAACAGAAACAAAGATCAAATCAATTTGTGTGCTGATGCGAATCTTTGGAAATATAAATCGAATTTACTACATACTGTACACCGCTCGAATTTTCAAGAAACGTCCTTCTTTTTTGTAAGATAAGCATACGTACCAAACCCAGCAATGTAAAGATAAGGTATAAACCCGACAAAACGTAGGAAATAGTAATGTTTTCATTAAATATTCGTTCTTGTTTTGAATAGAACTGAAACATCTGAAAGAAGGTAAAGTAGTTCATAAAATAAATATTAATATTATTAAACACGTTTTGAAACCCAGTAAAAGAAACGTAGTCGTTCTTTTCAATAGAACATTACAATGAAAAAGAAAAAGGAGGGAGAGTAAGAAAGAACCTTAGTAAATTTCGATTGCATCGAAGCATAAAGAAAGCATATTTGTACAAATACTCAAAACGAACATTTACACTGTTAAACACTTTTAAAAGAGCAGTAAAATAACCGACGATATCGCTTTCAACATTACATTTTGATAAAAGATAAAACAAAGGAGACATGAGAAAAATAAAGAAGTTGAGCATATTTTCATTGTTACGAAACATAAAGATTGTACCTACAAATAAATTCTTTTACCAATGCGATGCAAAATGTAAAATATAAAATGCGAATTCTAAGAATATTGAAATAGCGTCTGTGTTTTAAAGCAGTGGATGGTGTATGAGATGCAAACAAAATAATTTCACGAGCTTCGGGAAATGTAATACTGAGGATACGACACGGGAAATATCTCCTGACAGCGCCAGACGGCTTGCATATTCATTTTTGACAAGGGTGTATGTTTATGTCCGCTTGCAGGAATGTGTGCGAATACTTGCAAAGAATTATATATAATTAATACTCCGAGACGTACATTCAATTTAATAAATTTACTTTGTATAGAATAAAGAGTCAAACACGGGAGCAGTTTACGCGTTTATTTAATTTTACCTTCAATTACCCTTCAAACACAACAAATTATATTTCGTTGGAACAAATTTATGAATTTGTTCATTATTTGTAAATCAATACATTTAAAAATATCAAATTTCATGGGATCGTTCTATTGCATTGACCGATCTATCTTATAAAACGCTTAAACAGGAACGCCAATCTTAAGCAAATTTGTATAAGACGAGAATAACTAATCGAGAGAGGTTCACGACATCAATATTGTAATTTGCTTGTAGGCTATAAATCCGTCTTATAATAATAATAAATCGTGTCGTTGGCAAGATCGAGGGCTTATGAATGAAGGTCGTTAATCATGGCAAGTTAACGACTACCATAAACATGCGCTTAGGCCTTTTCGACTCGTCGGCGACTCGTACTCCTGACTTCTTACATAAGCACTAATGTTTTCGAAGATAAGCGATAAGTGATACCAACATAAAAATAATATTAAATAACGTGGCTCAGCTATCTCGACGTAATAGGTCAGATAGTAACTAATGGAGGAGTTACTATCTGACCTATTACATATACGAGGTACGTATACGAGTATATATGAATAGAGCAATGAATGTCAGTTCTGTAAGGATAAATATTTTTGTCA
>DWME01006559.1:0-13512 GCA_018244795.1 Parelbella ahira ahira | reverse complement strand
AAACCAAGAGCTAATGAGTATCCTCCCAGGCCGCAACTAATCAAACAAATTTTTCAAAGCCATCCATCATGTCGGGCGCAAGCGTTAGTTTCACAAGAAGCTCATTTAGAGGACGAGGGAAGCGGATCAACGATCCAAAGATTCGTTTAGAGCACCGACGTACGCCAACCTCGTTAGAGCCGATGTTCACTAATAGTGGACAGTTAATGAACACCGACATGCCGTATAAAAGTTACATTACGCTTGTAATCCCTGTAGGGGTGGACAGAGGAGTGTACTGCACTCCCACGTTTCGCCAGTAACGTTTACGTCCCACAAAAATAAAAAAATAGTAACCTAACCTATTCCTACGCCAACAAAATAGGGTAATAGGTAAATCCATACAATCAATTATTAGCTTTATTCAAACAAGTCTGTTCTTTAAAAAATACGTCGCATCATTAAAACCAGTTGCAAATGCAAAATGCATTCTATTGTACATGTAAATTTTACAACTCAAGTCATTATAGTTTAATTGAATGAACTGAATGATTGAATTTAATTGACTGAAGTGAATGATTGAATTTAATTAAGTAAATGAACTGTGCGATTAAATGAACAATAAAGCAAATAGCTTCAGTCGCATAGACACTAAATATAATGTTCAGTGCCTTTGATTACTACTCACAATTTAATACAAAAATTAGACATTAGTTTTACGTCTTATTCAATTATCGCGCGGTGTACGGCAAGTGGTTTAACCCGTTTCTCGTAAGAGCGCGCTTGCGACGCTGATGGTTGGTTATTAAAACAATATTCAATGGTCGCAAGGCTGGCTACCTTCAGAATCTTGTTGTAGGACAGGACTGTTTTATATATTTTTTATTTTACATCATATCATAGGATAGCGTTTGGCAGGGATCTGGCCTGATGTAAAGCGCAGATGCGTCCTGATGGGACACGCATGCCTAGGAGAAGACTATTCACCCTTGCTTTAAAGAGTCCTAGGTTATATGTGGTTGAAAACAGACGTTGGCAAAGTGTACCACATTTTGGCGGTCTGAGTAAGAAATGTGGAAATAAATCGTTTCGGTCTGGCAATGTTAGTTAATTATTTGATAAATTAGTCTTTGTTCCTTTCAATACGTTGTTATTATATCGTCACGTCAGGTCGCTTACGGCGTAGGCAATGTGGCCCGAGAGGTTTCGGACACTGCTCACTTGCCATTAGTCAGCATTCTTAGAATATGTACCAACATCAAATTTAGAAAACATTATTTTAGGGAACTATTCACTTAATGTAAGCTTTATTTTATTTATATTTCCAAGACATCGTAAGGATATCTTAAGGTAGCACGCCTTAAGAACAGGAATTTGAATTGAGCTGAAGGATGTAAGGTTAGTAAATAACAATATTATCTGTTAATAATTCGACCCTACTTGAAATATTTAAATTCATACGATTATGTGTTCTTCATTAGTTTTGGATACATAAAGAAGAATAAATGAGCTAACTTCTGTAATGTGAGTTGATAGCGTTTGCAAAGACAAAAGATATAAAATTTCAAAAGCACCTTACTCCAAAATTTTCCAATAAACTAGACTGTCCCGCCAAATGTTTTAAGATTTGTAGCTTCAAAAAAAAAGAAAAATAAACGAAACAGCGCATTCTCCTGTTATAATGTCGACCTTGGTTTATAAGATATCCTTCTATCCCGTTCTCGCATGTAGCACCATCCTCGTTTGGCTGCGCCGGCACGTCTGCGAAGTGCAATCCGAGAACAGGGGTCTCGAGAAGTCGCGAACTAATTACCAACTAAAGAACACACGGGTTCAGACATTTGAATAAATAATGCATAAATTTAATTATTATATTCTGCACCAATGTTAATAATTAAAAAGGAAATTAATTGTTGCAGACATCGTATTTAATGTAACATCGTTTTAATAGCATGCAAATTAAATTGTTACTTGGACTGATTCATTACTTAATACGACCGCGAGATGTATTTATTTAGTGTAAGAGCAATAAAACAACATGTATAATGAATGTACAATATTTAATTAACATTCAAAAGGTAAAAATGAATGCAACGTACCTATTTTGTTTTTCTAACATATAGGTATACCTAGCAAAAACTATATTAACTAATACGTGTGCCCGCGACTTCGTTCGCGTGGAATTTAACAAAAAAGTTATTGTTCCGTTCGCAGATTTTAGTTATCTACGCGGTACTGGACCGTAGGTACTTGGACATTGCAACATTACTTTATTTTATAATTCTAAAATGAAAGTAGCCTAAGTTACTCCTTATTATCGTTACATCAGCTATGTGTCATTGAAAGTTCCGTTAAAATCGATCAAGCCGTTCCACAGTTTAGACGGAACAAACATACCGATAGACAGACAAAAATTGTAAAAAATGTTATTTTGGTATATGTACCATGTATATATAGGTACATATGCATTTAGTTCAAAGCGGTTATTTTAATATTACAATCAGACACTCCAATTTTATTTATTTGTTTGAATGAAATAGACAAAACAATATATATATATATATACTTAGATAATGGAATACAGTTACAAATGACTTATATCATCATCATAATAATGATTAATAACATAATTTATATCATCATAGAACCAGCATAGGCATCATGAAATACATGGAACAGATTTTGTATATACATATAGCGATAATGTAGCAAATCATTCAGTAACATAGTATTCTAACGTGCGTATTATAATACGTACAGAATTCTATATAATATGAATACTAAAACGAATCACACTACACTATAAAGTGTGCTACACTCCTTTGCGGGAATTACATGCGTGATGCTACTATTTTTACGTACCGAAAATCGAATCAGTTGTCCGCGTGTCCGTCTCGGCGCGCCGCATCTGCGTTTGCCGATGTTTATGATAGCCCTTAAAAGTGATATAAATAAATCAGGGGTACACTAGCGCGGTGCCAGTCGCGGTGTCTGTGCGCTGTGTAATTTTTGAAAGATCCCCCTTCAGAACAATTGATATATAGCCCGCCTCGGGCGGCGTTTGCGCAGGCTTCACGGCGCATTGTCGACGGAATGACGATGATCAACCGCCAGCGAGCAGATAATTGTCGGTTACTCGCACTTAGCATCGCTAAACGGATGCCCAGTTACGAGATAGGCGTGTAATTGTTATCGGTCGTGTGCTGCTATTATCAATCTAGTTTGATAGTGAGACGAGGTAAACTCCACCTAGCTCAGGTGAGGTTATGAGAGTTTGGAAAGTTTGGATTACCTAGTTGGATGACTGAGTTGAAGATTATTGAGAAGCGCTCGGGGCAATGTATTTCTCAAGGTCGTATTGAGTGTAGACGCGAGAAAGTACAATAGCGTGTGAATAAAAAATCAAATACATCATTCAATTGATATGACGTAAATACGTATGGAATATGTTAAATTTATTGTAACTCGTAATTAAAAGAAATGCACGAATGTTTTAACTTGTGGTATACAACTACCTAAAAAGGTAATACCACATAAGAAAACCTTTTGAAATGATAGCGGTGTACGAGGAAAATAACTCATATTGGTAATTTATGGAATAACCAATACAGCGGAGTTTTACATAATTAATTAGAGAAAATTTATTAAAATTCAGGACACATATGTACAAACGAAAATACAAAAACTTTCATACATATTTGTAAAATGACTAAGTATATGTAGTTTATAACATTTTGCTTATAAAGCTTAACAAAATATTGCAGATGCAATACATCAAACGCATCAACAAAGGGACGGGAACAACAAACGCGAACTAAAGGCGATCGGCGGACTCGAGGCCTTATTAAATCAAACTTGCAATACAGAATAGCGACGTGCATTTATAATTTCACGCGTCGAAGTGTGATTTTTCATGTTTTCTCCCGAGATGCTAACGTGACCCGGAGCGGGGTCCATTTATGATCGGTGCACCGAAATGGCCGACAAATGGCGGCCAAATGAGAGGCTTCGTCAGCCTGTGCTGGACGCCGCTTCACTCAACGATCCGCTTTGTACAGCGGCGTTAACAATATTTACAACGACACGTCATACATTGCTAGCTCGTTACGTAACCGGCATGTGGAGCACATGTGAACGTTGTAATGTATACGTCACATGTATAGTGTAAGATGCAGATAGTGAAGGGGGCCCGAGGCACATTTGATTATACGTTGAGAGAAGGCTAATCGCGCTCGGCGGACGAACACCTCGAGATCAAACACGCGGCGCGCCGCCAGATATTTTTGTTTCTATTAAACAACACCCAACGTAATAATGTTTAACAATCGTGCAGCGATAATTCGAACAGCGCCATCTATAGATACGGTATTTTTGTAACTCGTGTGCAATTACCCTATCATGAAAATTGAGTATCCATATTCAAACTCTTTGTTGTGTGCGACGGCTTTATTTTATCAAATATCGTAGGATTATGATAACATACTTACATATTTCTTAAAATTTCAATCTAAAACGTATGTAATCCAAACATCTTAATGTCTAATCCAATAATAATCCAAACATATTAATAAATGAAATGCAATAAAAAAACGCGATAACGAATATGGTACCTCTTTGTTATAGTTAGCTATATGCAATGCATTACAATCATTCTTTATTTTTTACGACAAAGATAGAGAAACAGAGACAATTCAAAGACTCCACACAAAATGCGGTTTTATAACTAACAACTGATCTCTACCAGACAACGTTTGGGTAGAAATCACTAACATTAATGTCAAGTGTAATATTAAAGGCGTAATGACGACTCCACGGACGCCGCAGTTCGCGGTGTTCAGATAAGTGGTCGTCAGAGCAGCGGATTGTTATTAAATATTTGTGTTGTGTGCGATTAGCGCAGCTCACCAACTAATTTATCGGCCCAGTTACACCCGCGGACGGATCTAACGAAATATGTACGCGCACTTTGATACCGCAAGCGCAAATCGGTAGTCAGAGAAGTAGACACTCACACGTTTCGACAGTCTACTCGTATGTTACGTTTGCGTCCCAATCAGTAACTAATAAACAACAAACTAATCAACAACTGCCTAGTACACAACAGACTAGTAAACACCAGTCCACTAACCCACATGTGGTCAGTGTTGCAGACTATAGCCTTAACCCTTCTCATTCTGAGACCATACCAGATTAATTATAGGCAAGATCACGCCTAAAACCAAATGAGTTTACCATAAATTTAAACAGTGCTAGCATAAGCCCCAGCATATTCTAGAATTTCAAAGATGTAGATATATGTACATATTTAATAAAATAAATAATGATATTCAAATCACCACGATAGTTTATGATGTACCCATATTTGAATGTATACTATCGTCGTTGTTATCGTCATCAGCCTATCTCAATCCACTGCTAGACATAGGTCTCCCCCAATGAACGCCATCGTGCCCGGCAGTATAGTAGATATAGTAAGTAGTTGCTACTCGTACATTATTAAGCTTGACATTAATAATAACAAGCTCGACATGCTCATCATTTGCTACCCTTCCGCCTGCCCTTTCAGGAAAAGATAGGCGTGATAATATATCATAAAATCCCGCGAAGCATTATAATGGCTTGTTATGACATGTATTCACACTCGATACCGTTAAAGTCCACCGGGAAACATTATTGAGCAGTTTGGCATTTCATTGCGCATGATTTAGCTCGGCGCACACGCGCGGCGGGCGCGCTCATTGTGTTACATAAATAAAAGCGCTAAACACCGGACTCATTGTCTATTAAGAATTACTTTTCTCGCGGCCGCGGCACAATGGGTCGGCGGCGCTCAAAGAGAGATGCTTATCGCGGCGGGGTTGGTACATTAATACGGTGTAACCACGCCCCCGTCACGAAATACTAGATCCGTTCGGGTTGTGATATCTGTTTATGCCTGAGCTGAGCGAGGCGCGAGGTGTTCTTAATTTTTACATCAACTGCCGTATAGGTGTATCGACTGTTTCCGCACGAAAGGACAAAAAGTCACATCATATACATATTAGTATTATCTACTTTTACTATCGAATAGGACAGAAAGGTAAAAATAATAGGTACTAAGCCACCCTTTGCAAGGATAAAACTAAAAAATAACAAAAAAGTTACAAGTTAGAAAGTTCTTGTATTGACCAGTCATTTGATTTATTGGGACTTAAACGGAGACGTGCCGGTGTATGGCGATAGTGCCATACACCGGGCACAATTCCAGACTCCGAGTCACTACTAAAAATGCTAAATGAGAAAATTCCAGTAGCACGCGACCCGGGATTTTAACCCAGGGTCTTCCGATCGGCAGTCGCGCTTGCAACCACTCGGCCAACGAGGCAGTCAACTTATAAAATTGAAAAATAACTATTTATAACCCACAGTTATATGGCCTGCTAACAATCGCCAGCAGTAAAAGGTAGTTTAAGAACTGCAAACATGTTTGAACCTATATTCCTCGTTGTAAAGGCCAATTTCTTTTTGTAAAATATGCAAAAACACTTTACAATTTACGCCCTAGTACGTACCTAGCAATAAATTTGAAACATGAATCCAATAAAAATTTAATCTAGGCGTATCTTTGGTATAACTAGTGATAAATTGGCATAAAATTATTTTTATTTTTACTATTTCTTCCATATTTTTATAACATATTAACAATTGTTGTAAAAATTCATAGACATTCATTATATTTCACTACAAAGAAATGTGTTGCATCCACTTCAATCACAAAACATCATCGTCATTAACATCATTATCATCACTATCATCATCATTATCATCATCGTTATCAGCCCGTCATCGTTCACTGCTGGACATTGGCACTGGTCTCCAATAGCACGCCACAGCTCGTAATGAATCACAAATGGTAACTTATAAGGACCGGCAAACAAGTTAAGGGCTGGAAATCATCTTAATTCATTTGCTAGAACATGTATACGGCTAGCCCGAGGCAGTACCACCGCTAATCCGATTTCTACCGTGAAACAATTGTTCTTGAAACAATCGGCGTTCCCGTCTGAAGGGACTGGTTATCAGTTCATACATATACTAGTCCAGCATCTTAGCCCCTAAGTGTCGATGACGAATTTTAAATAGGACAGGTTTTTCCTAATGTTGTCTAATTGCACTGTAACTAAAATATGCTACCTGTTCTAATGTTAATCTTAACTTTTTCGCCGGGGACGTTCAAAAGTTACCCGGCACCCTGGGAGTGCCCTTTTCTCCGTGCCACTGTTGAATATGGGTCTTCTCTCAAAATGAGAAGAGTTACGCTCATAGTCTGTCACAATGACCGAGTAGAAATATGGAATATCTACACCATTTTATGAAGAAAAGTGTTCAAATTTAAAACCTGGACCATCAGGATTTGAGATTTGAAACCTCGAAAAACAAGCTGAATTTATATCAGTAGACTATGATTATGGAATTAACAGTTATATTATTGGATAGTGTTTATTATTTTGAAAATTGTTCTTATAAGAAAGGAAATAATAGAAATAATCAACAATTTAATTAAAATGCATAGGTATTGTATATTAATTAATTCATTAAATCAATATTTAAATGAATGTTTTAATTAATTTTAGTACCTAATTACTAGCTGACATGCGACTTCGTCTGCGTTTTTAATGATATGATTTTATTTGCAGCTAAAAAAATTAAAAAAAAATTCAAGCAATAAAATACATTGCTAATCTTAAAAACAAAATATTTTAAGAGGCCATGGAGATGCCGTGGCCGTGCCTTCCAGTCCCAAACTAGACTATACACTTAATATTATCCAGAGACCGAACAAATATTCGTGGTCGTATCACACAAATGTTTGTCCCGATTTGGATCGAACTTACGACCTCAGCTTACCTAAACGTTTATACATCTATAGCACATTAATCTGTATCACCGTATTATATATTTTATATAGCACATCAATGTTCTTTGGTTAATTTTTTTATGTCTTTACGAGTAATTGCATAAAAATCCTTTAAAATATTATCAAACTTTCGGCACTCACCGCTCACATAAAATGTACCTTAATCCCATTAAAATCCTAACATACCGTGTATAAGTGTCCTTACATGTAATTGAAATTTACATTTACAGTTAGTCGATTTTCGAATGTAATTAATATGCAAAACTCTGAATAAAATCCTTTTATGTAAAAAAACTTTTTAAATTGAAATGCAAAACGTGCGAGTAAAGCTTTATTTAACCTAAAAAAAACTTTTTAAATTAAAATTGTCTCCGCCATCACCTTACATGTGTTACATTCACAATACACAGATACCTAATATAAGTTATTTAGTAATTGATTTTTTATTCTTTGTGATTCATCTGAGTTTGGGATACGTTTATAAGAGTTTTAAATAGCCCTTAGTATTCGAACTTACAAACATGCAACCATATAACTTCCTTGATCCTTATAAAGTAGTTAAGTTGCACGAGTACTTAGCTCTTTATATTTCTCATGATTTCACTAAAACCTAAATTTTTTTGCGGCTAAATGACTAAAAATCAGTTTCGTAATAAATTAATACATTCTTAGCGATACTAAATAAACTATTGATGTAGTTATCTTAGTAGTGAGTGGAAGACATAACGTGTCTTAGAGGATAATTGCTGATATCCATGAGAGAAGGACTTACGACTGTGTAGCAAGTCTGATGTAATGGGCAGGAAATATCGTATATATTTGAAGAAAACGTTGGTCATGTGGACAATTAAAGTCTAACAATAATTAATCATAATCTCTGCACATCCCAGGATCTCCTTTGCCACGTACAATTTACAACAGAGACTAAATTTCGAGTTAACATCTCGCAACAACCAGCAAGCGGCTCAACACAGGCACTAAAGACTTGTTAGAGGTCCGCAGCGATCATTTTTTGTAATGCAATCTACAAAAACGAGATAATAATAAAAAAATCTTAATTGGTACATTTTATAACAAACATCAATGAGCGCGCACGACAATGTTCCCAGAATTTAGAATAATAAATTTGTAAACGATACCACATAACTTCTGTACGAGATAAAAAAGATGCCGATCGAAATGTTCTTCTAATGAAGGAAGCAACCATTGCTGGTGTGAAAGCAATGTTGATTTAAACTGTGTTTCGTGAGAAGCATTGGATCGTGCAAAGGCGAAGATCGCTTGTTATTGTCCATCATTAATGATGTTGACGCACACCTGTGCAACGGCGGCAGTTTATGAGTTTACGACATTACACCTCTCGGTTTAGAAGACCCCTGCTGATAATTGCTTCATGAAAGCGTCGTAAACGAACTGTTATATGTAGTCAAAGACACAACTCCTATAATATTAAATGTCCACTAAATAATTAGTACGTAACATCATTAAACTAACGTACACGCCTACGAAGATTTTATTATAATATGACGTTTATAAGCACAGGTAGGTTTTATAATTTTCTGAGCAGCTCCGAGTGTTACGTGTTGGTTCTTGGCTGTATATTTCTCAATAAAGTTTTCATTTTTAAATCATCATCATCATCGGCCTATTTCAGTCCACTGCTGGACATATGCCTCCGCAATGAGCGCCATCGCGCCCTGTCCTCGGCTTGCCGCATCCAGCATCTGCCTGCAGCCTTTAGCAGATCGTCATCCCACCGGGTCGGTGGGATATTTACCTGTAGACAATTAGTTAATGTTATTGAATATGCACACACAGTATATTATACCTATTTATATCGAACTATGAAGATGTCATTCAATATTGCAAGAAATCGAATGATGGAATTTAGTTCAACGATAATAGATGTCGCTTCTGTCATATAAATATTGCAATAGGCAGGTGTTAGTATTGAGGTTTAAATTAGGTAAAGACGTGCTGATAGAATTTAGAATTTTTATCGTTGCGTAGGGTAGCGTCGAATGTTAACGTAGCGTTTTATCGTTGTTAAAATTTTTGTGTTGATGTCTTGCAATATTAATTTCCACGGCTCAACATGAATGTTTATCTCGAAAATGTTAATTTATACTTATTTAAATTATTATAATTTGTAAAGATACTTTTTGTAAAACTATTTACCTGATCGTTTAAGGGAATAATAGTTATCATTAGCCAGGATTATTTGTACGACTGTATTTTAATATTTTTAAGGATGAAACGGTTTGCACGCGCAATTTAAAGCATTTCGGTCAATCGCTACAATTAGATCTTTTAGTTTGTTGATACATAAATAATCTCAAGGCGATATTCTTTATAAATACAGTTTGATTACTGCAAAGCCCTGATTCAAAGCACGCGTTGTATATTACTCAAAAGGCAAATAAAGGAGAATGGTGCATTCAGCGGGCGAACGGGTAGTGAGGACAATGCAGCAGTTGGCGGGCCGACATAATCTTTTCGTCATTAATAACCTCTCTTCATACGTTTAGTGTTAACATGACAAATGCGTCGGCGCATATAAAGCTTGGCGCAGCGGGACCCCCGCCGCGCCCCCGCCCCACGCGCTCCTCTTGCCACACAAATAGATTTTGGCCGATTTGTGGATAACTATTTGATTTGCTGGATTATAATAATCAAAGTACACTTACACATATACCCAGTATACCTAATATTATTTATATTATTTACATTAGATCTGTGTTTTTTATCATCATCAGCCTATCTTCACTAATGGATATGGGCTTTCCCGAAAATTCAATTATACATTCGTTCGTAATAAAATTTCAAATCACACATTTATATACACAATATTCTCTATGTAACCAGTATGTAATCAAAATGTGAAGAGGTAACATAAGGACTTAAGCTTATTTATATTACATGCACTGAAAGGAATGAATCAGAACATTACATTCGAAACCATTAATTAAATTAAGAGTCTGTCATAATCAGTCATCAGATTACAAAGCATACCAAACCAACGTGAAACATAACATGTAAATATCAACATTTAATATACAAATAGCCGGTCATAATACCGTCCCTCGGACAGCCGGCTGCAATTACTGCAACTAGAAAATTAAATTAACACACGCACATACCGAGGGGTGGGTGTCCAGACACGTATGAGCTCTAGGTAGCGTAAAACAAACCTACAGCCTCGCTATTAAGGCTCGCGAGGTGCGCTAGCACGTAGATAATGGTACGTTAGGCAATGGGGCAGCCATTTTGCATCGGCCACTAATTGCAGGCCCTTCGTAGTCATTTCATCGCTCGCTACGAGCTACGCGGAGGGTGCTTCTTTGTGCTGATTACGATGCGGTTTGCGTTTTTCGAATTAGCACTTCGCTCGCTTCCTGTGCGTGGTGTATTGTTACAGCTGATTGCCGGTTGTGTCCAGCGACGGCTGCCGTTGTTCGCAGCCTTAAACATGACCTTCCCCAACAATAGGTGCGATGGAAAATGGTGCGCACTAAAGTCGTCACAGACGAAGCTACAATATTGTTATTGTCATCATCATCATCAGTCTGTGCTTGTCCATTGCTTCATATATGTCTCTCTCGTAGCACGCCACTAAGCTCGGTTTCCAGTTCTTCGTACCCAATCGTTTCCAGCCACTTTGCGTATATCGTCACTCCACTTAGCTAGTGGGTGTCCTACGCTACTTTTGCTAATGCGTGGTCTAATATTAATGTATTGTGCTATAATATATAATATGTCAAATTAAAACATATTATGGCTTTGCTATAATATATACATATCTATGCCGTCTCTGCCTACGCAATAATATTTTTGGTTATACCGCGATATGACTTGTTATATGTATATTATAGCTAGGTGCGTGGTCACTTGAGAGTTACTATAGAAAAGATATTGTAATCTATATCAAAACTTAAGGTGCTTAGCTTTAACTATACATATACTACACTATGGATATTATAGCGCCGTCTGTAACAACCTTTACACGTTTTAATTTTCACTTTATACTTTGTTCCGTTATTCTCTGAAACCCACATAATATACGAGTTCGTGTATTAATTACAGTCAAAGCGAATGTAGTGTTAAATACGTGGGTATATTAAAATGTTGTATTTATTATTAACACATGTCAGACCTTTGTTGCACAGTGGCGTTTGTTTGTCACGCGATTGTAATGTTAATAGATGACGTGATAAGGACTAAATTGATGATTTGTTTACAGACATACGTTCTTTCATTCCTATGTATTGGTATATATCTAATGGTAATTTGACATTAATGTTAATTTACTGAAATAATTTTGATATTGCTGATTATATTTCTTACCTTGCATCTACGAGATTTTCCGTACCTTAGAACTTATTGCACCATACTACTTTAGAATTGATTGTTAATTATTAGAAAGGTTTAAAATCGAAATACTTTTAGATACTACAAAAACGATAGGAAAGTTACCATTTGCGGCTATCTATTATTGCATTTCCATATAAACCTGTTCTGAACAAAACATAAGTCAATATGGATTTCGTTTTATTTAACGCTTACACCGCCTCCGCACTATGCTTGAGAAAAGACGCATATAAATACGAGTATTAAAACATTAAAAACTTTCTCAGCAACATTTGACTTGATGATCATCACTTCGTTTGTCTGCGTCATATTTACTATCTGCTGTTTCTTCTGTAATATTACGCTTGTAATCCCCGAAGGGGTAGGTAGAGGATTGTAGAACACTGCCAGGTTTCATCGGTTAGATCACAGTCTTATCTTTATTACTAATATTATTATTCTTTGATCATATTCACAAAAACATTACAGTAAGGTAATGATAGACTGAAACTTCCTAATTTGGTCTGCTATCAATAAAACTTCAACACGCTTAAAATGCATTCTCTAATCCAGACCGTAGTGATTGGAACCAATCAAATGATGTAATTTATGGTTGATCATTACCCAATCCTGCGGGAGTGAGAGTGTTTGACCTTGACCTCGCTGGACGTGAGATCGCAGTTAATCCTTCGTGACTAATTGTCCTTTGGTTCCGCTGTGTACTGATTGGTTACCTAATGAAAACCACGTCAAATTCAATTCAGTTAATAGGCCAGTGGGTATTCGAGTTAAAAGTGGATGCGGTTATGGAAATATTTGATGCAGTTGGAGTCTTAAGTGCTCGATTTAGACACGGCAGACTGCATCTCCGACGATCTCACATAAAACTGATTTGTCGGGATATAAAACGATTTTAATGAGGCATGTGTGATTCTTTAGTGGGCAACGACAAGGATATTTATTGATTGATTCTTTTTAAGTTTTAGTTTCTTGATTATTTTAATTTTAAGTAGTTGCTTACTCTTAATAATTTTAATACTATATAATTACAGTCATGTCTAGGGACGATACTTAAGGCCGTCTTAACTAAGCAGAGTCTGTGTTATAATCAGACATGTATTTGGATAAACTTAACAAAGTACGTAATTACATGTAGGGGAAACCCGGGTAAAGTGGTTACCCCGGGCAAAGCGAATCTTGTCTATAATTCCCAAATTGTTCGTTGGCCGGCGGCCGCGTTTTCATAGCAACGCTCGCCCGTTGGCGCTCCGTCCGCGGCAAACATGTCC
>DWME01006558.1:0-13514 GCA_018244795.1 Parelbella ahira ahira | reverse complement strand
CTCGTATAAGGATGTCTTCTAGATAATTTTTAATAAAACTGCCTCGAGTCGAGTGGTTGCAAGTGCGCTGCTAATAAAAAAATTCTGGGTTCGATTCCCAGGTCTAACATCACAGTTACATAAATCTGAGGAGTATACTACACACCTTAGCTCTACCCTTGGAGGAAATATAGTCATAAGTTACAAATAATAATAACAAAAATAATAATGTGTGTTGTCAGATTTGTATCACGCTACCGGCTCGTGGTGTCCAACCTGCCACCCCGCTATGAGGACGGCGGCCTGCGGCGCATCTGCGAGCAGGCGGCGCCCAAGAACGCGCACATCGTGGAGGCGAGGGTCATGCGTGACCTCAGAGCCCTTACCGGACCGGATGGGAAACACCCGTGAGTATGATACTTTTTCATGTACACTTTTAGCCTAAGATACAGGCAGCCGGGCCACCCTGTGGTAAGTGGTCATCGTTGTCCTTGAATATTTGCAATATCAACAACTTATTATTACGATGCTGGCTTAGAACTGTCTTTGAGCCCTATTTGAAGACTCAGTGATCCAGGAGTACTTCGTTTAGAAACTGTAATTCGATTTCCAAATTTTACTGTGTAAATATAATTGTATATACTAGGTGAAATAACCGTAGTATTTCACTGACAAATTTCCTTCACCTCTTCTAATTTCATTATAGTCGTCATATATGCTTGTCTAGTAATGTTACCTTTGACCTAGCTTTCTTTTCGAACATCTCCAATTTGATAAAAGCAGTTTTATACAGCAAGTTTTGTAATTGTCTCCAGATCAAAAGGTTTCGGTTTCGTGATGTTCACGAGGCATGAAGACGCGTTGGCTTGCTTGCGGAAACTGAACAACAACCCCGATATTTTTGATAGAAATAATGTAAGTAGGGTTTTTCATCAATACCATCACGTTCACAAGACTGTCTCAGTCCATTGCTGAATGTAGGCATAATGGGCGCCATTGTGTATTTTCATAGGTTTTTGTCACTAATGCTCACCCTGATCATGCGGGTTAGAGCTCTAGTAAGGATAGACTTGGAGGTGTCAGTATGTTTATTTAATAAATAACTTTTACAATCCTTATTTTATCATGTCAGTGTAATGAATGAAAAACTTCATGCATCATTCACTTGCATTTGACATGCAGTTTGTTTGTTATGTTTGATTGCTTTTCTTACAGCTGTTATGCACAGCTATTGTTGTAGTTATACATTTTGGCAGATGTAACATTATATATTGAGTTTAAAGAGTTGCAAGTTGCAAGCATTGAATGATTTAATAGTTTGCTAAAATATTATTTTAAAAAAAATCTTACTAATTTAAAACTTTACTTGCAGCGCCCAATCGTGTCCTTCTCGATAGAAGATAGAGCAGCTCTAAATGCAAGGAAGAAAAGATTAGAGAAGTCTGTAGCAAACAATCCAATGGCTAAGAAGAGTGAAGAGAATGAAGGTTACAATCCCAAGAATAAAAACAGGAAACGCAAATTGAATGCACCTGATGAGAGTTACATCAAAAAGAGAAGATTTGAAAAGCAAATGAAAAATGAAGTAGGCAAGTTTGTTAAGAGGCCTAAAGAAGTGCAATCAAAGACATTAAGAGAAGATGATGTTGGGGATTATACAGGGTTAACTGCTAAAGAGGGAAGCCAGCACAAGATAAGGAGTAATCAGAAGTTGAGAAAACAAGCAGAGCTCCATAAGCAAAATGTCAAAATGGAAAAGAAGAAGAGTAAGAGATCGTTGAAATTGAAAATGGCGGCGCGCGAAAGAGTGAAACAGCCTAAGCAGAAGATTAATAAGAACAAAGGAGTTAAGAGAAATAAGCACAGAAATAGAAGTAGGATTGATATTAGGTGAAAAAATATTTTTGTTATAAGTAGGGTATAAAATTTTTTATCATAATGACTTGGATTGAGTATGAGTTGCTGAGATTGACTGAAATGGTAATAAAAAAAGAGAAAGTATGATATTCTTGTTAATAGTTAATACAAGGATAAGGGTGTACAAGTTTTCATACTAATGTATGAGACTAATGAAGCCAAACAAAGTAATTTTTTTGAAGTAACATAATAATTCCGCTTTTATTTAGCCATGAATTTATCAAAGGCAGTTGATATTGCCCAGATTTCTTTATATTTTTTTGTGACAAATACAAAATTTATTATTTATAGATAACATTCAGTAAAAGTTTAAATGGATTTCCGATTCAATGTGCTAATATAAAATGTAAATTGAAAACATTACTATACACTTGTTGTAATTCACCAGTGTGTGTCAACTTTGATTTACTGTGATTGTTATGCTTAAAAATTAACGGAAATACTGTACTGTTTATTGGTTGCCTTAATAAAACCAAAAATAAATGTGAAATAAATTTATCAATTTGAAAAAACTTTTTTATTATTTCACGTAATAATTATATACATTTTTGAAGTGTCTGTGAGTTGGTCACAATGGTTTTGTTATAATAAATTGGAAATATTCCCTATTTGATATTAGATCCAAACCGAATTTTAATGAAAATGTATAAAAAAATTAATAATATTAAATATAAATTTAGAAAAATAAATTCAGCAATACTTTTACTTAAGTACTGGAATAAACATTGTACTGTTACCCTAATACTTATAAATATTTGTCTTAAACATTTAAGCCAATAAACAAGCAATCACCTTATATGAATGTTCTAAAGATAATGATATGATTTGATAACGATATTTAATTATATGAAATATATTATTTCTTAATTCAAATTTAGGAAACTATACAGAGACATTTGCATATTACTCTATTTAGTGAGACCAACCGAAAAATCTATTAAATAGTATATAGTTAACATGAATAGAGTAAACAGCTGGCCATATTAAATCATATTTAATATAATTTTATTCATCACAATAACTTAATTTGGTCTTTGACAATATCACAAGCTGTAGGCAAGCCAAGGCAATGTCTATAAAAGTATTAAAAATTATATGTAAGTAGCTGATGTGCCTTTGATCACCACAGATCACTTAAATTCCCCTTGTCTAAGTTTCTAGACATGATGGAGTAGATATATAGTATTAAAACATTCCTTACATAATGTTATTAGTAGGAAAAATCCAATAGTGAGAAAACTATAGAACAATTTGAAAAGCCCACTATTCGTTCAAAAACACCATCAAATAAAAATTCTGTCAGCGGCCACTTGCGATTACTGCTTGTTCATTTTGCTTTAAAAAAATACAGAAATGTTCAACGAAGACAGACGATAAATTCCAAAATTTCTTAACTAACCCAAAGCTATAGCTGGCATGTAAGAAATTATATAACTACATTAAATCTTAGCCTTTTTTAAGGCAATAGAGCGACAGTCACAAATGACTTAAACATGTAAATATGTGAAACCTAAAGCTGTGACCTCAAGAAAAAAATGTAGGCAAACTTTACAATAAAGTATTTTGCAGATTTATACAATTATTCGCTATACTGTAGCACGTAGCGGGTTTCCTATGTCCTGTACATTCTGCCTAGCAACCGGCACGTTGTCGTGAATATGTTTCTTTAGCAATTTTAAGTATTCTTCGCGATGCTTCATGTAGTGGGACACGTGGGGCGAGCGTTCCCAGCACTGCCAAGTGCACTGTGAATGTAAAAGAATTAATAAAATTTTAATGTTATTATTAAATTATTACATACCTTGACCAAATTGCTCAGACACTGGCTGATGGGGGGAGTCAGGAGACTCCGAAACCCATGTACGGGTATATAGATAAAAGATGAATTTAGAGGAACCACATCAAGTTGGTAAGGTTAAATATATTTGGCGCTCACTGTTGCCTACCTACCTTGTGCCTGACCTGGCGTGACGAAAGAATAATAACTAGGGGCCCAGTAGCGATCGAAATTCGATCGTAAAACATAAAAAAAAAAGTTCGAGCGTTGTCTAGGTTTAAATGTCAAAGACTAAGCCTATATAAATCTTTCCTCAGTGCTACTTATTGATAACAATCCGTCTCATGTCTGACATTAACAATAGGAACGTAAATAATAAATGGTTTACTTAATTAAATTTAAGGTATTTGTAATACATATTACACATATATGTATTAAATTTTAGCATTCTGCATGCCTTCTCTATCTAAACTGTAGGTGTGCGAAAGCAGTGAAAGCCTAGTGGTTAAGAATTAAGCCTCTCACTCCGGGGGTGCTGGGTTCAAATCCATGGCGCGCACCTCTTTTCCTCCGTCCGTGTAATTTTCCTAAAAAGGGGTACGTACCTACTTACAAAGTTTTTGCTTCGAATATTAATATGTAGATATACAGAGCAGATTACGACTAACTATCATGGACTCATTGCATGTCACAAATGTACCTATGTTTAATATATTTGAAAGGTTAAATTTACATTATACACGAGATGACCTTGAAACGGTTGGGTGCAAGTTATTTAAACAAGAATAATACAGTGAGCATAAGAACTATCTAAAAAAACAGGTATTTAAAAAGAGATATTTAAATAATCATGTTAATAGGCAAACAAAAATTATTGTTGGTTGAAAGAAAAAAAAAATTGAAGAAGGTACGTTGGCAAAGTAAGAAATTTATGTTTAAACTTTAAACCGAGGTCAGGACGCAATGGCGTTCATCGTGTGATGCGTAAGGCGAATCAGTTGACTGATAAAAGCTGTGATCATGATCAACAAATATATCTGTGAATATAACAATCAAAATATGACATACCTCAATACCCAGGTCTCGCCAAGCTTTGCAAGCGTTCCTAATGTTCCTCTCAGCGCCGACATGGTCCGTGCTGGACAGCAGGAACAGGCACGGCGCGCGGCACGGCGTCGCGTAATACGTCTCCGACGCCAACTTATAGTGCTTAGTCGCTATGTTGCGAAAAGCGAACAAGTAGAACCTGTAGAATTCATACAAGACATATTTACCTATAGAATTCATTAAAGAAATATTGACCTATAAAACTCATTCCAGAAATATATAAATTCGTAAAGGAAATTGACCCACTGAAGACTGAAGAAATCGATACACTATGACTCGCGTGGATCCAATCCGTCTTACTACAAATCGTTATAAAGCTATCTATAGTTAGGGCTTCTGATTCTAAAAAGAAACCCGTGACTTTTAGCCACAGCTTTTTTATTCTGAAAGAATATGATCAATATGAGCGTTGATCAGTAAAATAGTAGAGGTCGATAATAATGTTTATGGTCTAGGTAGAGTCGATAGATGTTCGTTACAGCTTACAATTCGTTAATCAAAGTTTTTAACTGAGTGAAAACAAGGTAGCCCTTTTCTTACTGTCTGCCAAAATGTTCGTCTTCCTTTATTTTCTCATCAGCTACATTTTACCAGAGGACATAGTATCAGCACAGACTTAATCTACATATTTTATCCTTACATCCGTGCTTTCATATACCAATATCGAATATATACGTACTCCAATACCGCCTTTAGAGTTTTCTGCAAGAGCTGACTGTTGGGGAAGAGAGCGAGCGGCACTCCAGCTGTGACCGCAGTGATGTCTGCCACCGAGTCCCACACCTGCGCGGATACCCGGTCTAATACCTTCCGGTACCTGTGACCAACTACCATTTAATCACATCTAAACAGGACCGTAGCAGCTGAGAATCACTCCTCAGAGGTTTTGTTGTATTTTATTATTCTTGTAAAAAATATTTCATGCTGCTTTCACTACCTTGTTTTATTATAATTTTTATGCCATCACGCCAGCTTCCATGTGAGGCAGGCAGAGTCTGAGGCAGAAGGAAGGAAGAATCTGAGTTCCAGATATCTTTTATTTCTTATTTCTTTCTCTCTTTCTTTATTTCTTAGATTTTTTATTTTTAAGAGGCTACAATAAACATAATTTTAGTGGAAAAATTGTATAGTGGCAATACGATCGCTTACTTTTGCAAGTCCTTGGCAGCGTGGACCAATGCCTCCGACCAGACGTACCCTCCCACGGAGAAACCGTGAACCATAAAGGTATTTTTGTTGACAGTCAAAAACCTCAGAATGTCCGAACCGATCAACTGAAATTTTGAAATTTTTTTGGTGTAACGTCTTTAAATCACAAAACATTCTAAACACATAAATACTTATAGGTAACACTTTTAGGTGAAATTAGGTTTTAGGTGTAAAGGTGTAATCGTTTAGAAATGCATAGTAATTACACGAAACAAAAAACTAACAATTACCATTGATAACTTTAACTGTATGTACTCGTATATTCAAAGGCAAACATTACATTATAAATCATTTAAATTTAACGTTATTACCTATCTACGTATTAAGTTATTTTTTCATATTCACCATGAATATAAGTAAAAACTCAATAATTATTAAATTGAACGTTGAATAAATAATAAGTAGGTACCTACGTAACTTTATACGATCGTTATTTTATTTTTTCATAAATATTATATGATTAGATTTAGTTTTTTGTTGAATAATATTATAACTACAAACGATTCGTTTCACTATTACATTATTTTTAAGCATCGTATTACAAAAAATGTTATTAAGGGCCCATCATGCAAGTACCTATATCTGATTTAAATGAATTAATATTAATTTAAGGACTGCTCAAACCCAACCTGCGCTCCTTTCTTCGGCCACATGAGCTGCCAGGGTCGTATAGTGACGGAGAGCACGTCGAAGCCCTCCTCCAGATACAGGCTAGCATATTTCAAAACGTGTTTTCGTGGCGCCAACAGCCAGCTCAGCATCACGCATACAGGCCTGTCCATCTCTTTGTTCAATCTAGAAATTAATAAGTAGGTACTTCCATGTAATATAATATTAATATCTTGAGTTAGTTAACGATTGAGATAGGTGATGACACGACCACCTGATCCCAGTCCGTGCAAAGCCTTTACAAAGCCAGTCCCAAACAACAGGTCAATCTTATTCATTATACCTTGGATAGGTCGAATGTTATAAAAAGTTCATTTGGTGACAGCACAGCTAGGTATTTAATGATTTAGTGCGCATGGTCAAGAACAATGTCCAGCGTTGTCCATGTACAAAGGCATTGTACAGGTACCTACATTGGACAATCATTTTAGCATTGTTTTATATTTTGTTCAAATACCAAATGATGACGTAGGCCTATGTTTACCAGTGGACATCCAGAATCTGATGATGACAATGATGATGACCAAATAAAGACACCGATGTACCTAAATCACAATAAACGCCTAAATTATAAGACCCGTACCTATATATAAAGAGTATCTATGAATTTCAAAAGAACATAGTTTTACTATAGAAGTTTTCGAAGTATCTATAAAATATATTACATGGTTAAATTATGTACAGACTGAACTGATTCGTTAAATACAATCATTGAGAAGAAATATAAATAGTTTATGTTTAGAAGGCTTTTCCACAAGTCTTGACTGGAAAGGCGCAAAAGACCGGGGGTTATATTCTTCAAGCCCTTCATCCCTGATGGGGACTAGAGTATTCCATCATCATTAACAGCATCATCAACAAATTGTACCTATGTACATACATAATACTTACTTCATAGTCTTCGAATCAACTTTGACTGGAACATCTTCATTGGTGATATATTGTAAGTTTTTTGTCAGAGTCTGCGTATGCGCAAATCGATTACAGCACATGGATGCATATAACACCGGTGGACCACAGAACTTCTGTAAATATTTATCAAAAACTATTGATTGACTTTATAAGTATATAATAAAGGATTGAAATGATTGCCTAATTAAGATTACTTTTTGGCATTACAACATCGTATATCCTTGCGGGATATATTATTACGATAGTTGGGTTGGGTAGTTGGTAGGTATTGCTTATTTCTTGCTTTACCAATCATAAATACTATAATTTACTCGAATTAAAATATATGAAATAATGTAACATCACATCATCTCTGAACAGGTATTGCCATACGCCAGGCATATGGGTCTTCTCTCATTGAGAGGACTAAGGTCAACCCTCTCAATATAAGAGGTGACCCATATGCCAACAGTGGAATGATAAATAGATCTATTATTATTTATTTTTTTTAATATACACCAGGCACAAATTCAGACTCCGTGCCACAACAAGGAATTTCAATATAGAAAAATATAATAGTAGGTACCCGATTCTCAAACCCTTTCCAAATTCCAAATACATACTCTTTCTATCAACAGTCGCCTTTGCAATCACTCGGCCAACGAGGCAGTCAAGACAGCAAAATATTAAATATCATTCATTTTTGGGCATTAACTTTAATTTTGGTCTTAATTAGGTATTAAAGAAAACTCCTGGGCTAAAAAAAATATATTGTCTCAGATGCTCGGATGCAGAAGTCCTCAAGAATTATTTTGACAATTTAAGTACACTTGTTTATTGGTAATTTTAATGAGGGCCAATGTTCCTAATACTTTAATTACATATAATTGCATCCTGTATTGCAATTATTACGTAATTTTCCGTCCATGCTGGCGTCTTTATTATTAAACGTAATTAATATGTGTTGCATTTATTTTCCAGACATATTTTTATTAAATATTATATTGTATAATATGACTTTTTGTAGTACACATCGTGTTAGCTTCAATTTTATTCAATTCTTTTACAGGGTGTTGGAAAAAATTCCTATGTGAAATAGGTATACAGTACCCTATATTAAGTTGTATAACATTGTTCTTCTCTATGTATACAAAAAATAACATTACATACAAATATTACTCATGGTTCAGTGAACCATTAATGTACTTTTGGATAACATTCCGTGCGCGATAACTATAGACATGCGTTCTATATATTTTGGTACGAAGTCCTTTCGAAGATTAGACATCATAATTTTCAATGTACATAGAATCATACAGTTTTTAACAATGTTTGAGAATTTATTAAAATTTTGATAATAATTTTGTGTGACACTGTACGAGCATGCCGCTGTGACGTCATCACGCAAGTCTCAAGCTATCGTGTACGTGTTGTACGTACAGATGAGTACTAAAGTAAATAACTCACTCATGTTGTTCAAAGAGTTACCATAAATGTTACTGACAGTATACAATTGTATAAAAGGCATATAAAATTATGGTTAAACATTTTCAATCCTTCTATATCGTTAAAACTTGGGGATCCATTAAAATCTGTTATGGCAGCTGTATTGAAGTCATTTAAATGTGTATGTTGTAAATTATATACGTAATATATTTGTTTAATTTTCTTTTCACTAACAATAATAATGTTTCGAGCACAGTATTATATTCTCACCCACTCAGACAGATATCGAACAGCCGTTGTTTTAAACCTCGATAACCGCGAACGGTTACGACGGTGAGAAATCGAACGAACAATTACTCCATATCCGAGTTATTAACACAAGTGGGTATGATCGTGTACCTACAAACCCGTAGTCCGTAACCAAACGCGGTGTTCAACGGTATTTAGATATTGAAACCGGCTTGCTTATATGAAGAGAGCTACGATCGGGGAAGAAACACATCAGGAGTGTCGGGATAGGATATTTGGAAGTTGGTGCTCTCTGCATACCCCGTAAGGGATCTAGCATGGTGATATAATAACGGGAGAAATGTTGCTGCCATCACTAACCCGCATACCTAGCTTGAGGATTATGAGGAGAAATTCACACGAGGGCTCTATCTACAAAGGTGAACTGATACAGGCTGATGGCGACGACGAGGAATAATAACAGAACAGAAAATATTTAACTCCATATAATCATAATAATATGTATGTATGTATGTATGTACTTACATTGCTATCGCTGACCATATGCACTTTCCCCCGAATGATAAAGCTCAAAGTCCTGCGGCCACTCATTTTAAGATAATGAAGATGTCGACCTGAAATTAAATTGAACACTTTAAAACATTTTCATCGTGTGAAATTATTGCGTTAAAAATAGAAGGTGCAACGACTCAACGTAACCTGGATTTCTTAGTCGTCATTGTGAATAGGTTACGCGACAATGTAAATGGGGGAATAGAAGGTGGTGGTGAGAGGATGGAGGGAGGGGGGCTTAAAATTACATTAAAAATAGAGACCATTGTTCCCTGTTCAGGAAACTAGCGGATTTTACCGGAAACCACCAATATAATGCTCATTATTAGCAAAAGGCCTTTATTAAAGATTTAAAAAAAAATGCGACATAGATTAAATATCATCATCATAAGCCTATCTCAGTCCACTGCTGGACATAGGCCTACCCCAATGAGCACCACCGCGCCCTATCCTCGGCTTGTCGCATCCAGCATCGTCCTGCAGCCTTTCGCAGATCGTCATCCCACCGGGTCGGAGGGCTGGGCCGGTTAGGCACACTGCCGAAGAACTGACAGTCGGTGGAGCCGGCGTGTTCTGGAGTGGAGACCGCGGCTCGGCAAACGTAGCGTGTCACGCCCTCCGACCCGGTGGGATCGATATAATATGTAACAATAATTCTCGCTGTCTCATAAGAAATAAATGAACATGTCTCGGGCCGATGTCCTATGCTCGGTTCTTTGTTGTAATAGAAGTGACATTAAATCTGAATTATACATATCCTCATGAAGTATGGTTCAGGATTGAGGCTCTGAATATTTTTTAAAATAGAAAATTGTTGCCTAAACCCATTGCGGTTTGGGTAATACCAATTTCCAATTACGAAAAAAAAAATCAGCCGTTCATTTGCACAATAGAATTGCAAATTGATGGTACTTATGTGAAAATATTAATGACTCCCGTTTCAATTTGGCCGAACAAAAAAAGGTCGTCCGAAAATTTACGGAATAGACGTGAATTCCATTACGTATTATATTAGGTATATCATTTGTTTAAATCAATATTATGTGCGTTAAAATCTTTCCTAAATCTATTTTCTTATTACTAGAATCGTAACTGCTGCTCATCAATCAATAAAAAACTGACAGGGGGGGGGGTACATAATTGTAATAAATCTGCTTACGTAATACTTGAACAGCCCCTAAGCACTGAATTAACTAATACCCTATATAAATATAGGTTAGCAATAATTTTAGCACAAAGAAAGTCAGGAAGGATTTCAGTTTCATGTTTCATAACTACTATATTCACGTTTTTCTAAAATTATCTTATGATTATTATAATTTACTAATAAATTTTATTGATAGTTCATTTTAAAAATAGGTAGGTATAAATATTTTTAGGCGGTCATAAACGTATTTTATAAATATATTGAGTTGCCTCTTGCTCGGTTGTTAGCGAACCACACAGCAGTGCAAGGGTTCGTGGGTTCGATTTCCATGGCACAAACACTTGTACGGTGAATTTAGAATCAGATAACAGTGTGCAGAAAAGTTCGACGACGTTTATTTGTTATTTATTTACTTAATTGTCGAAGCACATTAGAGTCAGGTACTCCTAAATGTTTTAATTATGGGAAGAAAAGGACAGCCCTGTCGTCGCGAGAAATATTGTCTTAAGAAAAAAATGTATTATTACGAACTTTGTGGTAGATTTCAGTAACGCACTATTCTATGAATCAGTGCATAGTTTATACATGCAAGATGTATTAAATATGTGATTTCCGAAGATTAAATACAAAATATAATAATAATACATACCTATTGAAGTAATGTTAATATGTTTTAGAACAGTTGAAAAACACCGAAAAAACATATAATCTTTTCTGTGGAATCCGTATTAAAACGTACCAAATATCTAAACTTAATGATTACGAGTTTTTAGCAAAAATTATTAGTACTGTAATAATAATCACATATATGAAGTAATCATAATATATTATTAAGTATTAGATTTGTTCGAGAACTGTATCGAAATGTGTCTGCAATACAATTTGGAGCACACGATTACACGACTCTCATCGCGAATTTACCGAACAAGACTGACGAAAAAAGCAAACGATATGAGTATAATAAATTTACCGCTACTATTATCTAAGTGCTCGATCTACACACGAACAGAAATATCGATGGTTGTGAAAATTACGATAGTTCTTATTGATATTTTACTTTCAATGTGAAGAATTTTGAGCATTATTTATTTAATCGTATTTATGCAGTCAATTTTAACATTTAACTTTTTACTTAAAAAAATACTGTTACTACTAATAAATAATAATAACTATTACTATTAAAATTACTTAATTTTTTTAAGTAATATTCCTTGATAGACGCGCTTAATATATGACATTTAGGTATTTCTTTATTTTGACAAATCTCTTATCCCGTAGAACAATCGCATATATGTTAAAAAGTACTTAGAAATTATGTTTTGCATGGTATTAGGGCTCATTTCCCGTGTGTTAAATAGGTATCTTTTTGTGTATACATTTGTGTATTGTATTTAAAATAATTATTGGCATTGATATAACTCATATAAAAAGTTTGAAACTGAACGATATATGAAAAGAAAATCTATATCATCAAATCTGAACCTTGCAATAGCAGTCCTGAAAAAGTTTAATGTACCTACCTAATTCAAAATTAATTTGTAATTAGATAGGTCATTGTAGCCACTTTTTGACTTTACTCAATAATATAAAAATTCATTTAACTTATGGTATCAATTTTCTTTTTCTAGTGTTACGAAGTCTTAGGTAAACAAAATTATGAGACAAAAAGTACAAATGCCAAGCGTGCAACATGAAAATTAATTTTATTTTTCCTTGAAAAATACAAAAATTAATTGTATTAATTATTATTGTAATTAATTTTTACCCAGGTTTCACGCTGAGCGTCATTTTTTGTTATTTAATCTACATATCTTAACGAAACATCACGTCTGTAATTCCCGATGGGGTATAAGTATAGGCAGAGGAGTGTAGTACACTCCGACGTTTGCCCAGTTACGCTTAAATCCCAAGGAATAGGTGGTGAGCGTATTGCCATACACCGGGCACAATTCCAGACTCCGAGTAACTGCTGGAAATTCTAAATTAGAAAAATCCAATAGTACCCGACCCGGAATTTGAACCCAGGATCTCCCGATCAACAGTCGCGGTTGTAATCACTCGACCAACGAGACAGTCAAGTTAAGCTATTTTAGATCAAATATATGTAGCTATATACATATGTATAGCTATATATCAAATATATGCATAGACACATGTAGTTTTGGAATTTTTAACACTGTTATTCGGCGCGAACAAAGTGTTAAGAAAGCAACAAAGCAAACGATACCTGTTTTATTTTTAAAGATGATACACTTTTTCAATCTGAAAATGTTCCATTTAAATTTAAATAGGTAACAATTACAATTCTGTGTCTTCTTCTTCTTCTTGGCCTGTCGATGACAAACACATTTTAAGTCCCTAAATGGTTTTAGCCCAGAATTTTGCCACGCTATCTGCCTCATCACTGGCAGTCATTTAGGTCTTCCTGGGTGCAGGTATTAAGGCACGCAGGGCACGATTTGAGGTGGTCCATCGTTTGGGGGGTGCCACACATACAGTTTTGGCTGTTGCTGTCTATCAAACCCCATCTGATCATGTTGTCCTTACTTCGGCCAACGCGGGTCCGCAGGC
>DWME01006557.1:0-13515 GCA_018244795.1 Parelbella ahira ahira | reverse complement strand
TAACCCTCTCAATATGAGAGGAGACCCATATTCCAACAGTGGAATGTCTAATGGGTCGATTATTATTATTTATTATTTATATTAACCTATGTATACTTATAATTATTAAAATACATAGTCATGCTATAGATTTTTTAATAACATTAAAAATCTTAGATTATATATTATACTCGTAACTACTAATTCACTATCTTTCAATAGCAAAATGCATGCTAAAGT
This sequence comes from Parelbella ahira ahira, assembly GCA_018244795.1. Lineage (NCBI taxonomy): Eukaryota > Metazoa > Arthropoda > Insecta > Lepidoptera > Hesperiidae > Parelbella > Parelbella ahira. The sequence goes on along the minus strand of DWME01006557.1, from coordinate 13,296 downwards.
ATTTTCCTCTTGGTTGTATGCAAGCCGTTTGTCTGTAGAAATTATAGATAATTAAATATTCGCGAGAGCTGGTACAACTGCAATAAGCCAAAGGTTTTAGTCGAAATGTATTTTGCTGTACTAACGACGTCGATTTAAGCTACAGGACTTAACCGAATATTAGTGTACGAGATAACATTTTATTGGTAATAGGATTGGACTAACATGACATTGTGTTTGTACCTGGGCTTAAGTACTAATGCTTGGTTTATATTTTAAGTCTTAATGAACATCCAGAGCTTGTTAACCCCTTTAATGGCCACATGTACAGGTTTTAACGATTCTAACAATATACGAGTAGGTATACGTGAAAAGTAATGACGTAATTTTGAGTCTCAATGTTTAAATTATTAAGGTTTAAAAGTTGACGAGGCTGATGATGACGATATTGTGGGCAGTGGCAGTGGAAGCTGAAGGAAATGTCCACTGACTTCTAGTGAAAAAGGCGACCAGGCAACAACCAAAGCTGCTTAGAGTCAAAACAACAACGATAGACCTGTCATCGAATGATCAACTTCGAATTATTCACCAGTGCCTAGAAATAAATACCTACATATATCAAATATTCTATCTAGTTTTCTTTTTTATAACTATACAGTTGATAATGTTACGATTGTTTCATGTGACTCATGTATTTATTGTACAATATTTATTAAACCCAAAATATATTTTTAATTGCCATATCCCGTCCAGTCTTAGTAATGATTATTCTACAGCGACTTACATAAGTATGAGCTTCAATGGGCCATAATAACTAGTTACTAACATGATACTTGCTATCGTCTTTTTTACTTTGTCACTTAAAGACTTTTTCAAACAAGTATATTTACGGCGCGTATACGTCTGTTTTGGCATACCCGCCTAAAATATGTACGTTTGAAAGGGCCCCGCGCTCTTACATTCATACAAAAGGACCTCGGTCATATCAACGTATGTATTTGAAAAAAGTACGCCAAAACGAGCACATACAGGACGTAAATACGCTGTTATAAAAGCGCTCTATGTCGTAAAAATATTAGTATTTATATCACCAATAAAATATTAAGTTGTAGTTACTATTAAATCGTAAATTAACGTAGTAACTGTTAGACGTAACTAAGTGGCTTACACTTTTACTCGACCCATTTTTGTACAGCCAAATCAGACCGAGATTTGATTTACATGTCGTTTAATTTAACCATGTTTACTGCCGACCCCAATAGCGGACACGCGAACACGTTACCTTAGGGCGAGTGAAAATTCACGTAGATTTAGTTATAACGTATTTAGGTCAGTATGACTAATTAGTCCAGCGCCATTCAATCTTTATAAAGCAGAAACAAAACAGCGATTACGAAGTTTAATGTCTGACATTGTTCTGTTTTAAATAGAAAAAAATACATAAAATTACGCACTATTTCGTTTCCATAAATATAATATTTCGATTGGAATTCGTAGGACAAAAATGTCTAGATCAAATAAAGCGAACAATAAAATTATTTGTTAAAAAACGTAAATATTTCTTAAAAAAATACCTAAGAACTACTTCTGACACAGATTAAAACATATACCATACATATTTATTGCATTATATCGCCGAAGACTTTTAATATGAAGTTAAATATGTATGTAATTATATAATATTCGGTGTATGGCATTAAGCTTGCCATCTCTTCCATTGTAGGGCGTAAACGTAACTGGTGAAACTTAGGAACTTGTACTACACTTCTCTGCCCACCAGGGATTATAAGCGTGATGTAACGTTACGTTATTTAGGCAATAAAAATATACATACATGAATGCATTTAAAGATTGAGGACCACTGGACTAGAGCGTAGTTTATTCACGCAAAATACGAGTAGCGTGTGTGAAATATCGGTCGGTTCAGTAGCTGTTCGTGCTTTAAAAATAAAGTTAATAACGCGAAATCATGTTACGTGATGTTTAAGTAGAGCAATGCGACGTCGCCGCTAATGTGTAGGGCACTTAATGGAACGTTGATATGTATCTTGTCTTTGTTTGAAAGTGTTTGGTTTTATAAAATGGTGGTTTACGGTAATTTTATGGTGTTTTAAAAGGTTCGTGTGATGTTGGCGAATTCGCAAGTTACCGAACATTATGCAAGTACTTGCTGTGGCTTAATAAATTATTTTACATAATGATCGTTTCATTGACTTTTGGTACTATGTGACAAGCACCCAGATCAGAACTTTCTCGAAATAATTTTATAGCTATCTTTAGCCGACATCGAATCTATATTTACGATGTGATAATCACTGTGACAAATTTTAAGTAGTCATATTAAAAGGTTAGCTAATATTTTTATCGAAAAATATATAGATAAAAAATGTATACCTACTTTATTTATCTATACATATAATTATACTATACTGATATGTTAAAAGTTTGAACACTTATAATTAAAAGTGTGGCGGCAGTAGACAAATATAGTAAGGGCATGGAAACCTTGTTTTTTCTGTGTAATCTACCTAATAAATTGTCGTACGTCAACAGGCAACCTCGGTATATAAACTAATAAGTTCACCTGCCATAATTTTAATAGAAGTGACGGATAAATAATTTTACGAGTATTGTGTAACCTTGCATTATAAATAACTAGTGGACTCGTTTTAATTAAATGCCATAATATCACCTTGACTGCCCAAGGCTGCGTCCGCTGGTTTGACACAGAAAAAATTTAACTAATCGTTCTACGCTGATCTCGATAATTAATAAAACTGTTCGATTATTCACAATTTTACTTTTTTCATTTGTGATAGGTACCAATTTTACTCAAGATAATGCATTAGGTTTATTAAAATCCAGTTCTTTGAACCAATGAATGCTATTCTCATAAACGCGATGCAATCGAGAGCCTAAAAGCCCCTGACGAAGTCTCAACTTCAAAATGAAAAGAACAAAAAGCAAAGTAATTTCAAAGCCTGCTTTGAGCCCAGTGACGTCAGCATGCCGTGGCGTGAGACATGAGATGGGAGACATGGAATGAGAAAAAATTTTCTGCCGTCACAGTATTTAAGATCAAAACAATTACTTAGCACTATAACCTACACTATACCAAAATACTTCCGTATCTAAAACAGTCACTCAATTTTAATTTATAAAAAACATAAGTACGTTGAACCCTTTAAGGCACCGCGTACTATGATGAACTTGTTTAATAAATACTACGAATTCCCAATTCGTTTTTCCTCAGTAAGAGTCGTGAATCAAAACACCTGATAAAATCTATGTATGTTTTCATGAAATGTTTTAAGGATAATCTAATATCAACTATATTAAGCGACGGCGTACGTGGTGTTGTTTCTTGCTCTAAAAAGTACTGACTATTTAACAATACATTCTTATCAAACAAAATTGGTAAATGATTATTACTCCCACACTAATCCAACTTCTGACGTAAAACTTCTGATATATGATCTAAGGTATAACGTTTATTAGCCATAAAAGAATTTTCATTATTTTCTTCAACAGTACTCAGTACAATAGTACAGTACATGTTTTATTGCTCAATACTTAATACCTTATACTAAAAAGTTGATAAGCGTTCCTTGTATAAAAATCATGAGACAAATCAAGCAATTATTAATTCTGAACCAGAAATATCGATAACGCAAGCTCGAGATTACTCGAGCCCAAATAAAAGATATTTAAAAGCCGACAGGCCGACAGTAAAACATTAGGGATTCGGCAATATCCCGACCACAACCGAGATTTACCTGCCGACGTTCTGAGCCATAAACTTATTTATTTTTATTCTGGCAATTTTGTAGAAAATTTTACCTACCTACGAAATGGACGGTGCGGGATTAAAACGGCTAAAAAAGTTTTTTTACATGTTACAGAAATTACAAAGGTTATTTATGGTGTCTGCAGTCCAGACATAAATGGGACTTACCCTAATCCTGCGTCATTCCAAGGTCAGCCACAGTTGCTATGCCACTGTCATACAAATATACTGACCACCACATTCTTTAACTCGATACATTTCAACGCAAGATATATTAGTTCGTAACATAATATGATTTATTAGTATCGAATTCGAAGATACCACTACAAAATATGTGACGTGTAACCTCATCAATAGATGTTGAATATAATTAAGTATGGAGACAACTGTGAGCTGGCAAATTTATTTTTAAATATATATGTAATAAAAATCACGTCTAGCACAATACCGTAACCAGCGACCGGTCTGTGTCCACGCTTATAATAGCCTTCTGTGACGTCTCGCGACGCTTCATCAATTTAACCTTTATCGTGAATAATTGCGGCCGTTCAAATAGTTAGCATTGTGATTTGTCTAGATTACTTTGTTACATTGTTCTCAGTTATTAAGATGACCATTCAACTCTTATCATATTTGTCAAGTTTTATTGATACAAGATTAATGCGCTTTTTTACATCAGCTCTATATGTACAATGTACATATGTGCCCCTTTCATTTATGACTTTTACGTTTTATAAGAACGTTAACATTCACAGCATAGTATTTACATATCTATGTAAAATGTAAATCAGAAACGAATGACAAACGTATTTTTAATTTTATGTAGGTAGGTATGGATATCGTTAAATCGTACAGAATAAACTTGTACAAACAAAATATGTAATATACAACTCCTGTGGGAGCAAGTCACTTTTAAAAATGTTACAAAAAGTTTATTTGCTCAATTATGTCTGAATAATTGATCAGATGAAGTCCGTGTTTAATAATTCATTATTCGAATTCGAATCTGCACACAGTTAAAATATTTACCATTTTATCCGACGATCATTAGGAGTTTGTTAAGCTGTTTGTGCAAATGAATTCAATCAGTATTGCTTTAACTTTTAATTAACATGGCGTGTTATCAATGGGCCCTACGAGAGACTTTTAATCAGCAAAGCTTTGCTTTCTTGCTGCAACTAATTTGCATACTTTAACAATTACTTGGGACATTCTTTCTGAGGTCGTCGGTCATCGCGATCTCTGCACTGCCTGCAAATGTCTCTTGTTCATAGATAAATAATGCTTTGTTAATTTTGAACGTAGGTTCACCGGCGACAATAGATCTATAGTAACAGTAGATCAATGCAGGTTGTACTGACTAATTAGTTATAACCCAACCCCTTTATCAACGAATCTTCCATTACATTGGCATGTATCTCCGGGTATATTATTCTTTCTTAGTGATTCATTGAGGGTCAACGTTTCATGAAAGACGTGTACAGGTTGCGCAATGCGAATTTTTAAAAGCGTATAAATTGGGCTGGTGCGCTAGAGTGTACATTTAGGTAAATCTAGTTTGACTAAAACATTACACGCATACGACTTAGCGATAACAGTAGATATAAATATTTTATGTTACTATAAGTATCGATTTCCACTCAACTGTTGAGAATAGAACACGTGGGACCCATGACGCCCTGGTACCGGGAATCAGTGTAAAAAAGAAACTAATTTGTCAGTATTATATATGCTAGTGTTGCGCGAGACTATCAAATTGTTGAGATCATCGTAAAGTTAAAGCGGTCTCCGCCGGCGGCCTGCGCGTCACACGGTTTTACGAGCGCTACGTATTGGTACTAAACGACGCGGACGTTGATGTTTTTTTCCAGTAAACGTCGCCAATACCTGAATATATTTCTCGCTTCAAATATTACGTCCGCCGCGCCCGATCTAACCGGTTTTACGTGCTTTTTCTTCATCAATTATTCCATTCATAATGCTTGAGATCGGAATTCCCCGACGTACACGCTTTGATGCAACTGTCAGGTTATCCGATTCTAGATATAACAACATTTGCGATTTCTGGTATTAGTTAAGATTAGCACACGTTAATAACGAGACATTTTACTTAGAAAACAATCTCGACAACAACAAAAACATTTCTACACCGACCTTGTCGGACATTATTGGTTTTTTTCTCAAAGAAGTATTTAAATCTTGCTTCATTTGTAATTTATTCTGTAATAGTTTTCTACGCACGAACAACTCGCTGATCTATAAGTTTTGACAATGTGGCTGCAAACATTTTACGCCGCGACGAATTGTAATGTGCATGAAGTAACGTTCCGGAGCCTCGTGGCGAATGCTATAACTACGAATACTACCGCTTCATTGTGATACCCCAGAGCTTATTTCACGTAGCGGCTTTTCGTTTATAAATTCAATTTGTAACATCTGAGCCGTAGACAACCCTGGCAATATTATATTACGGGAAAAGTAGGTACGTACATAAAGTTCATTTGTTCGTTACCGAGTTCACATCTTAAATTGAGAGGTTTGAGTAAGGGCTCCGTGTTACGTATATTTATGCGTGGGAGGTCTATGTATTGTACAACAAAGCGGCAGTCTAATGTAAAGCCAGATTTATTTCATTCTCGGGGTATAACTCAGGCCAATACGTGACCGATGCTCACGCCTACATCCACAGCGATATTCCTCGGGAATTATTCACGAACAAAACTTTATCATAGAGAAATGGTAGCGATTTTCACGTATCCAACACTACCGGGGTCATATCAGTGCTATATTGGTTAAAGGTCGCTCTGGAAAGGTCACTTCCTGTCGCTCGGCTTTCTGCGGCGCTGATTATAAACTGGTGCAGCGCCGGCGGACATTAGAAAGGTTAAGCTTCTTAAAATTACCTAACTATTCTACATATTTTCATCTCTGCCTTTCAGCGATACGAGCTATTGTGCTCAGGAACTCTCTTCCTACGTTTCAATGGTTCATTTGGTATTCATTTTGCACAACAGATATCACCACACCCAAGATCGTAATCTAATAAATTAATACTTGTAGGTATCATAATTCACGTGTAATTAAAACGACCATAATTTACAGCTTGTGATTGTCTGAGATATAATAGTCGCCGGCGTATTACTTAAGAGCCGGCTAGATATAATTGAGGCATCGAAGTACGGCTAATGGCGCAGAGAACCCGGAACGGATTGTGCGAAGACGTGAAGAAAAATTCAATCACAAGTCAGCTGGGAACACTCGCAGCGCAATTCAGTGGCATCCATGGGTTGATAAAGTGAATGATTGTCTATGAGAAAAATTGAAGCTCTGTGTACTCACACATTTCATAAGCGGTTTATACTTTAAAGGAGTGCGCTCTACGATAGCCGGTATTGCGTTGTTCGCCTTAAAAGGAATAGTTTTTGTAACAATGTGCCGTGCGACGAAATTCATACGAGAACACTTTCTACACTGAACGATTACGTCTTTATACCATATACATTACCTAAAGAGCAGCAAGAGTCTTTTTCTTGACGTTTCAGTTGCTTTATGCTTTGTGAGTCTTGTAACGTTTAAAAACACATTTTTTCGTTGTCACAACATAAAAAAAATGAAGCGTGTACTTTCATTTAATTCTCCTCAGTTAATTCTTGTTTATATGACATTTAGGCTTAAGTTCACTCTCGTGAGCCCTTGCCGCTTTTAAATAACAAAAAAAGTTGTCCGGCAATCCAGTACTAATAAATTATAAACAGGTAACAAAAACTTGCTCCAGCACTTTGAGCTCTATGCCCACTGTTGTAAGCGTTATCACAGTATGTTTAGCAAGCGATTGCATAGGAAGTATTCATGAGCTTATAAGAAATTAATAGAATAATATAGGTATAAACTGGTTAATCTGCCAATTAACCGGAATACACGATCACTTTGAAATAATTAGCTGCCGTAAAAGTTGTATGGAAACGACACCGTGTTAAAATGTATTGACACGTACACAGGTTCCGTATAAAGAAGTATAAACATAACTCGAGGTGTTTGTTAATGTACTAAAACTTTATTGATCTATGAAATAAGCGTGCGTATTATTTAGATGATTCTAAAACTACTTCAAATTTAAATCGTAAATTTATGATCCTTATAGAAGAGCGAAAATATTTAAAAATCAAGTATTATAATACGAATCCAATTGAGTTTATGTGAAGAAAGGCTTTATTTTGAAGTGAGAATTGAAATGTACAGTACTCAATTAATACAACATGCACTCGTAACATATCATGTTTTACAAATATTCCAGTTGCATTTTAATTTATACCCTATTTCATAGTTACGTACTACAGAGCTCGCGTCAATGATTCCGAAAAGCAATCACAGATGGGAATAGGGCGGATGAAGTCATCAACGGTTCGCACTGTATATGCTATTTTCGCGCTTATTTGCATGTTGAGTCGCGTGTTACTCTACACAAGTGTTCCCTACGTTTTTTGCGTCGTAGGTGACGAGAAATATGTGCATTGCAACTTCATTACAGCGTCTGGAGCGATTGATATGAATACAGAGGGAACATAAATAACTGACTTATGTAAATGAGGTAGAGTAAGTGAAGTAAGCAGAGTCGGTAAAGTAAGCAGTGAAGGAAGTAGAGTAAACAGAGTCAGGAAAGTAAAAAGAATCAGTAGGCTAAATAAAGCCAATGAACGTAAAACTGAAGGCACACGTTTTGCATGGCATTTACATGGCACATAATTATGATCCATTTAAAATGTTGCAATAATAATCTATTAGTAATTTAACAAATCATGTATCTCATTATGCACGGAACGTGTTCAGAAAACCACAGTAACCATGATAATTCAATATGAACGGTCACACATGTAACCTTCAATAGTACGTACTATCTATCGAGTTAAGCAATGCCAAGTTAGGCGTCGCTTATCTTACAGATCAAATGCATTGTGCAGACGCATCAGGTCTAAGACCGTTTTAGCCATGACTTAGTGCTTTCACGTCTTCCTTTTCAAATTTTTTATTTTTGAAATAAATAATAATAATCTGTGCTAAGTATTCGGTCCAAAACCTGATCCGATTGAAGCAGATTTTCGAAAGTCGGCAGAAAAAGTAGAACCGTAACAATAGTTTCTTGCTAGTAGTTGTCACTTATAGGGCTGTCACAAATATACATAATTATAATCAACGGATTGTTCGTACACAACGTGTCATGTATTATAATAGGTATCTTTAATTACTTTCAGACAACAAATTCGAACGAATGATTTAGTCCTTTAACTATGCAAAATTATTCGTAATACAAACGTCCAGGGAATAAAATAAGTAAAAAGGAGTATTTTATTGATAAGGGTTCATATTAATCTAGTCATACCCACATTTAATTTGATAATCGATACTCTTCTACACAATCCAGTATAATTATTGTGGTTTTTTAGCTTTCTATACAATTTATTCCATTTTGATCTCATTAGCGTCGGCATAGTATGGACCTAGATTTATGTTTCATACGAAAGCGCGGCGTATTAAGGATTATTTCAGTCTCAGTTACGTCCGTACACACAGATATATTGATTTCGTTCCTGGGCACCACCGCCTGCTACGACAGAACTTACGGAGGCCGAGCCTTTAATAATGAAAAGTTGAACGCGGCGTGCAATAAAATACCCTTGCAAATTAACCGTTACCCGACAACCCTACAAGTAGATTAGATCAGATTTATTGAACGAATTTCTTCAAAGATACTATCGGATTTATCGAATTCCCCGTAGAAACTTGTACGGAAGGCTAGCTCGCATACTTCTGGTTTCTAGGACGAACCGACTACCGTCTAATCGTTCTTCCTTATTACCCGCCCACTTTCGTTTTCAGTCGCGAGGTGCTAGAATTTACTTCGTGGATATAATTAGCGTTGTAGTAATTTAAATAAGAACAGTAGTCTCAGGGCAAGGAAACGACGTATTAATTAGCATTGAAATAGTGCTAGACTAACATTAAATTAAATAATGGTACACTTAGACGAAATAGAACAATACGAGGAGTGCAAGGACATATTTGACACTCCGTGCTCCTTGTATGTGTGAAAGTATGTAGCATGTACTATGATAATTATAACATAACATCACGCCTGTAATCTGAGAATTGGCAAAGGAGTGTGGTACACTCCCATGTTTCACTAGTTCGTTCATATAGGTCCCATGGAATACGGTGTGAGCCTATTCCTATACAATGGACACGGATCCAGAATCCGAGTCACTACTCGATATTTTAATTTAGAAAAATCCAATAGTACCCGACCCGGGATTTGAACCCAGGAGCCCCCGATCGGCTGTCGCGCCTGCAACGACTCGACCAACGAGGCAGTCATGATAATAATACTATATTAAGTTAATAAAAAAAGCATCATATTATATTCATTGCTACTAAAATATTTAGTGATATACAACTAAGTGGCTTATTAATAGCAAGCAGATGGTTCCGCGAACTTCAAATTAAATTGATATATGTACGAGTAAGTTTATAAGTATGGCATTTGTAATTTTTAGAACTCAAGCCCTCATCTTCTGTTGGACACAGGTTTCTTTATAGATCAGAAGGAAAAAAGCCATACGGAAATAAAGACACTAGTCGAGTGCGGGTTGGTAAACTTAAAAATTATGTAGATAACGATAAAGTTAGTCCTTAATATTCTAATATTATATTACAACTCACTAAAAACATACGAAATGTAAAAAAAAATTGCTTAAGGTGTCTCTAAGCTAATTTAATGTACAAAAAAGCTAATAATAATATAAATAATTAAGAGTTATCAAGAATTTAACTTGACATTTAACTTATTACTGAAGTAATTATGAGGCGTTATTAATTTCTAAAGTAATATAAGTTTCAATTTGAGCTCTAATGCGTTGGACAGATTCTGAGGTAATGGATCGAAAATATTACTCGTAGGTCTACGTAGTTTGAAATAGTTCGTGGAAATATGACTAAGTGAGCTTCTACTCTAGAACCTGTGTGCGCTACCGTGCGTTTGATCATGTTGTGATCGATAGTTATCATTAATTAATATAATATATAGTAGAGCATATAGAGAACAGTGCTTTTACGCCATATCAGGTGGCAGTGTACTACACCCTTTTGCTTACCCCTTCTGGGATCACAGACGTGATGCTACGTTTATCAAGCAATATTTTCAGACTCGATAAGTGTTACTTAATATATTACTTTTTAATTAATATATATTTTCTCTATATGGCCATTTCGTCTATATGTAACGTTACTAAAATATTTACTTCTGTTGTGAAGAAAATATCTCCGCATCTGGATATCAGATACAAAAGCGTTATTCTGCCTAACTCTGTCATCAATAAAAACAAGATATTCGCGACACTAAATCATCTAACATAAGTTCCAGAAATCCGGGAACCGTTAAAAGTACATATTCGAATGGGATATGGCTTACTTGAATTTAAAGCACACTGAAGGATACTACTAACTAAAGTGACTAAAAAATTGCTTATCAAGGAAAAACCGCTATAATAATATAAATTGCCGGTGTTACCAATGATTCATGGTTTCAATACCTTTGTGCATGTAATATACACAAACGTGTGACTACATGTATAAAATGTGAAAAAAGGATTAAAATACGATTGATTTAGGCGAACAAGTACAAATACAATAATACATTTGTTTGCATTATCAAGCAGACATCTCTGAAACGTGTTCAATGTGAATGGAGAAAACCATATATCATAGAAAATTATAGCCCCTCTTCCACGGACCCGCAATAAAAATAAAACTCAATGCAATATCTGATACCGATGCAGCACGCGTATGATTATATAAATATCTTCATAGGATCTCGTGGCTGTGTTTGAAGAATACCTGATGCGTGGATATAATAAATAATTATATCAGCGGATTGGAAGCGTTTCGATGTTAACAGTTAAGAATTGTAAAGAAGCTGACATTAACAATAAGACGTAAATTTTTCATGTTGAAAAAATACACTATAATTAAAATATACATTATTGAAAAAATACACTATAATTAAAATATACATTATTAAAAAATATACATTCAATTTAATAAGGAATGAAAGTTGTTTTGAAAAAAAAAAGATGCATTAAAATGGACTTCATATTATACAAAAACTACGAATTAATGAAAAATCTTTATTATTATACAGACCCAAGAAAAAACGATTTTCTGTTATCCATCTTAGCTTATAATATGTATATTTATATGCGTGATATGCCAGATAATCATGATATATGCAAAGTCGTTCACAATCGTATCTACAATGACAGAGTCTGTGTGTAAACGAAAGTCAAATCAGTGGATTCCGCCCACAATTCCTCGGCGGGATCATAAGAGTTCTCTAAGGGACCATATACACTTGACCGTTTTTGTGTGTATTGAAAATTGTGTTTATAACAAGATTACATGTAAATATAATAGCTACTCCAATATTCATAAAATGATGTAGGTACCTGTCATTTTAACTATGTAACAACGTAATATCACGTGTGTAATCCCCGTAGAGGTAAGCAAAGGAGTGTAGTACACTCCCATGTTTCAACAAATACGTTAACGTCTAGCTATGGAATAGGTGGTAACACTCCTACTATGCACTGGGTAAAAACCGGACTCCGAGTCAGTATTAGAAATTTCAAGTTAAAAAATCCAATAGTACCCTTGGAGATCGGTCAATTAGTAGTCGCGCTAACAAGCATTTGAAAACGCAGACACTATAACTAATTTAATAATCGTACTCCTTAAAAATATTAAGGTAACAAGACATGAATATGAAAACTATAATGTTCCTAAGTATCACAACCATTCTATATTCAAAATTATCAAAAATGTAATCGACGCGAATAACTAGCAACTAACTTCATCTTAACCATTCTATGTTCAAAATTATCAAATTATCAACGCAAGTAAACAGCAATTTCTGGAAAACGGCCGGTCTGAAGTACGCTTAAATGTATATAGCAGTCCGCGGGCACTCTGTACCGGCTTACAGAAAGCTGTTTACCTTCACCGTCCGGCCGCTCGATAAACGAACGAACCGAACTCCGAGTATAAAATATTTTGCTCGTTTTCGCCCCAACCGAACCGTCAGCCTCAAGGTCGCGACACATCCGCCCGAGTTCATTGAATCCCACTTGCATTCTTATCTCGATTTATTATTTGTGCTGTCTTCGGAATTTTAAGTGGCACTGCCATAAAAGTGACATTGTCAGATCCTCTTATAAAATTCTTAAGAAATATGTCGTGTAATCTGTCTTTATATATTTGGTATAAAATACATGGATTAATAAGTATAGAGACATTTAGCACTCGGTGCTATCTACCCCGTAAGAACCCTGGCGTGAAGATATAACAGCATTAAAATAATAATATTGATTGGTTATATAAATGCCCATTAATATAATCCACTTCGATTACGACATATTCCACACTACCGTTGGATTATACCTAATTAGTAAATCGAAAACATAACACTAACGCAATTAATTCAA
>DWME01006556.1:0-13515 GCA_018244795.1 Parelbella ahira ahira | reverse complement strand
TACACCCCTCTGCCTACCCCTTCGGGGATTATAGGCCTGATGTTACAATTTGTCACCAATATTTTGGTTGGTAATTAATTGTATGAATGATTGAACAGTATCTTACACACAAAGGTATGTCATATTGATGAAATATACCATTTTATTAACAAAACTGCTGTAAAATGTTTAACCATGATGATTATAATTGATTTGACTGGTCCATAATGTTTTTATATACTTTTTGTATAAACTAGTATAGATTTCATTTGGGGAAAATAAAAATTTATCACACATAATAAAAAACTATACACATATAATATACAACATTTTATTATACAAAATATTAAGATATAGTAATTTGCAGCATTGTTGGATTTTTACAAAAAGTATGGAGTGGTGTGCTGTGGTGGCACTTCCCTTTCGCTCTCTGGGACTGCTTGAAATATTTTTGCATTTCTATCAGTAGCTGTTTTGAATTCCATGATAGAGGCTACATTTCCACATCGGTAACAATAATTTGGAGCTGACCAAATTGTGACTAACCTTTTGTCAAACATGTATTTGTAACCTGAAAGTATCAATATGTTAAATGAACTCTGGAGAAAATTCAAAGTACTGCTTGCAAATTCTACAACTTTGTCAATCATATTTAGCAATTTTATAGAATAAAGCTTATTCTATTGAAGGAACATAGTGTTTATAATGAATATAATTTTATATTTATATTTATAAGACTTTTGTCTTACCATCATTAACGAGCTGATGTGCTCGACATATTAAGCTCAAGTCATTGTAATCCATAAATAGTTCTGTAACATAACTGCCAAATAGCCATCCTGCACCTCTGGGACTAACTGACCTGAAATTATTATTAACGAAAATTAATTAAGTACTCTTGAATGAATTTCATTCATCAGATATTGTGGATATAAGCAAGAAGAGGCTATTTACATACCACATTTGGATTTTAGCTGGATCTGACCACAACAAATCACAGAATGCGCCTTTGTGAGGAATCTGTTGGTTTCTTTCAATGCAGCGAATCTGATCCAACATTGATATCTCTGGTGAAAGTCCACCATGGACACATAATATTGTTTCATCTATGAGCTGAAAAAATGGTCACTTCTATTACATTACGAAATTTTTTGGAGATTTAGTTGATCATAAAAAATGTGCTACTCACTGCTGCAACTGTGAGCAAATCGAAAACTCTACAGCAATCTTTCCAAGCATTTGCATTGCCATATTTATTTAAGCATTCATCATAAAAGCCATATACTTTGGTTATTTGACAAGTTTCATGATTGCCTCGGAGTAATATAATTCTGAAAGGTTAAAATATTTTAGTACTATTTCTGAAGTAAACTGTTTCATATAAAAATCGTTAACTTTTATAATACATCTTAGTAGATATTGATTCACCCAGCCTGGCTTACCAACAGGTGTATTAAATTTTATGACAAAATATTTTAGATATATTGGTCATTACAACCATGGCCCTCTTGGCCAGCGTAGCCAGCGCCGCGTTCGTAATGTCTTCAGGGCCTAGCGCCTTACGCTTGGGTAAGCGCAAGACGCCCTTCCGAGTCTTCGAAAGAATGATGAATCTCACTCCCTCCGGTCCCGGTGTCGGGCCACTGATGAAATCCCTGACGCGGTCTTCCATCAACTGGTGATGTTCGCTGGCGGAGGGTTCGCGGGGTGAGGAGAGAACTGCTCTTCCAGATACTCCGCAAAGATCTCCGATCGGTCTTTAGCTGCATAGCACTGTCTACCACTGCTGTCAAGCAGTGGACAGACGGGAGCTTTAGCAGAGGTAAACTGTCTGTTGAGGTGATGGAGCGTCATTGCGCTTTCGCCGGCCTGGTCGACTCATGCCTCCCAGGTGGCTCTCCACGGTGCTCCCTCATCTCCGCACTCAGCCTCTCCGCCGCAGCATTCAGGTCACGCTTGGCCCGGGGACACCGGGTAAGCGCCCAAATTCGTCGTAGCTCGCGCTTGTGCAAAACGTACTTTCATTCATGAAAGCTTTATCATAATTCTATGTATTTCCTAAGATGAAAGCATACAAATAAACAAAAGTACACATCGTTTCTGAGGTACTATGTGGTGATAAAAGTTTTTACACTGTAGGCAATTTGCTGGTAATCTGGCACATATACTAATAATAAAAATGGATACTTACCTATCTGGATATCTTGCTTTTAATGCCATCAGCAGTGTCAAGGTTTCTAAACTATAGTAACCTCGGTCAACATAATCTCCCATAAATATATACTTTGTGTGTGGCACCTGTCCTCCAATGTGAAAGAGTTCTTCTAAATCGTAAAACTGTAACAAATAAATAGTACCATTTATTATACTTGATAATCATAACAGCAGTGGGAAAGCTTCATACATAAAACATAATATTTTTAGTAAATAAGTTGGTTTTATAGTGTTCAATAAGGTGAGACCGTATATACTTGACTGATAACTTTGAGGTACAAGAATTTCCAAGAATTCAGGTTGTGAAGCTGCTTTTTCTGTGTTCTGCTTCAAATAATAGTTTAAGAAAAGCAACCTCCAATACTCTCACTATGTCTTATTACTAGAATGCTAAATATTAATGTGAGACTGGGGACATATGTATTTGGTGGGTAAATATGCCAGACCAATTAATATTTTACATCCTCAAAGGGTGGTCATTGTGACATTTACTCAAAGGCAGTGTCTGTTGTGATTCACTATAAAATATCTAGCCATCTTTCCCAGTTGGTGAAGTTTCTAACAGACTTGATTTATTAGTCCATCACTTGGATTTTATGAGTCAGCTCTAAGTCATTCCTTAAAAATATGCAACAAGATCTTGCTAGCATAAACAATTAGTGCAACAAGGCAATAGCTGGTATATTGGAACACTTTTTTTATAATGAAAAAGTTATTATAATCATAATCAAAAAAGTAAGAGTTAATTCAGTAAGCTGTAGCCCTACTTGAGGTATTTTGCTACTGATGGTATGAAAAATATGGAACCTGAGTGCACCTAAGGCTTTTGAGGTCCCAAACAAGATTGCAACTTGTTCTGTGATCTTGCCACTCCTTAGATATTTCATATTGGCTGTTCTTCAAATTTAATGACTCCAATTCTCAATAATTCTTTCAGGTCCCAGAACTGTGGTTTAGTTTAATCACTACCTTGGCCTTCAATGGCCCATGTTTTCAAGGTTAGGAACAAATTTACGAAACAAATATTGTGGTAGTAGTCACATAATACACTTGTATTAAAGCAACTCTATTTCATCACATTATGTGGTACCACATGTTGTGATCTTGTTAAAATACTGCTTGAATATGAGCAGATACAGTGCAATTTTATTACTCTTGAATATTATCATAATTATTGATATACTTTCGCCTTCCTTTGACCGCCTTGTTGGTTGAGTGGTTGCAAGCACAACTACAGATGGGGAGGTTTCAAGGTTCAAATCCTGGGTCGTACTATTGGGTTTTTATAATTTAGAATTTCTAGTAGAGACTCAGAAGTTGAATCTATGCCCGGTATATGGCAATAGGCTCACCACTGATTTCATGGGATGTAAACATGGCAGTGTACCACACTCCTCTGCCTACCACTTTGGGGTTTGCAGGTGTATTGTTACGTTGATATATTTCCATTTGTATATAATGTGAATGGATGTTTCCAATTAAGAATACATTCATGTATACACCACTTGCTAAACTTGGAAATTTGTAGAGGACACCTGTTGATCAGTCATTACTATCACCCTGTGCTGTTCAAATCTATATGAAGAATGTGATATGAGCAAAATGCTCTATACCACATTGGCAAGTGTTCAGATATAGCAAAGCCATATGTTAATACCTATTATGTACCCAATTGATTAAAATATTTTGTGAAAAAAGAAAGTGACTTAAAAAATTTGATTTTAAATCAATCATGATTATGTCGTAATGTATTAAACATTGAAATACATTTTTTTAAGTCACATTTCAACAATATCTTATCTCTTGAATTTTTTGTTTGATGAGGCCTTTGAATGCATGAATGTATTTATACATAAATATGTTACTCAGAAATTACAAAAACAAAATCTTAAAGGTTTTCCCGGTTGTAAAGATTGATAACTTGCGGCCAGTACCAACGTATAAAATCTCAGTAGTAAGAAGTACTGTTTTTATATTGTAAAGGATTTACAATAAATAAGTATAATAGTTGACTTAAAAGAGTACAATACCTGTCCATGTATATCTCCGCACACTGTTACAGGTGTTTCTACCGGTTGTACATTTGGCTCTTCAAGAAGCAGATCGCAAACTATATTACACAGCTCCCGCAAATCATCTTCAGGAAGATATTTACATCGTTTTGCGATTTCTATCCACTTATCCACGTCAGTCATTTTTTATAATCCTTCGAAATTTAGGCGTTACAAGTAGCTATACAATAATATAACAACTAGGGTTACTTGACTTGACTTAACTTACAAAGTGATGGGGGATAGAAATGTCAAAGCTGAAATCATTGACTGCAGTGACAATGTCGAGTTGACGTATAGAGATCGCTATATTAGATAAAGGCAGATAAAAAACAAGAAGGGACAATGTTAAAATTTCTGGCTCCGTCCGTATCTCTTTATCAGGCCGACACCGTGGACACTAATACCAACACCTTGTTAGACAAACGAGATGAAGAAATCGCAGAAATTGGATTAATGACTTTGCTAGCCAAAAAGCGCGTAATGTCCGTTTTTAAATTTTTGCAATAATTTTTACCAAAATCTAATGTTATAACTTATATACAGTTATTATAGTTTTGAATCAATAAAAATTTATATATCTACTCTACTGTGTTCTGAAATTATTTTGACCATTTTAAAGGGCATCAAGTCCTAAGCTGCACCAGGCAGCAAATACCCTAGCTACGCCACTGCCTGCCGGCTTTCATCTTTCCCGAGTTGTATACGGGTGAGCGTGCTACATCCTAGACTGCATCTCGCTTTCTGAGATGAGATCTCAGCCAACGCGAGCGTATTTCATCATCGTCATTATTATCAGTCTACTTGCGTCCACTGGGACATAGGCCTCACCAATGGCACGCCACTGGGCTCGATTCAGCTCTTCGCATCCGTCCACTACCAGCCACTTTGCGTATATCGTCACTCCCCTAGCTGGAGGGCGTCCTATGCTACAAGCCTAGTTTGGATATAATAAAAAAAATGTTGTCTGTTGTAACTAAACAAAATACAAGCCTTTATTCCCCGAAGGGGATATTGTTTGAAAGTGACGTATCACAATAATTATTTGACTTGCCGCTAAGGCTTCCTTTTGTTCCAATGTGTAAAAATGTATGGCTGATGGCGGCTAAGTATTTATGTATATTGGGGCATATTAATCTACACATCTATGAAATTCAGCAATGAAGAAATTCAGGTATTGATAATCGCCAACCGTAAAAAAATAAAACATTTACATACTCAAAGTTTATTATGAAACAAACATGCATACATTTTATAAACGTTGTTACATTTTGTTATTCATTGAGTGCATTTATAATTATACGCCGCGGTGAATAAAATAGAACTTAACAGTTATGTGCATGAGATAAAATGTTTGCAGTACATATGGAATCATCAAAATATCTTTCGAATAGGATGAATTTACGTATTCGAAAATGCATAATACCTATATGTTATGGAATCATTTTTAAAATATTGCTTGTAAAATGTAAAAATATTTGGAATTACAGCACACTGTTACCTTCAACCACTTAATCTGCTATGTTTTACTAGTATCCCTAGGTAGGCTGACTTTTTTTAATAATTTGAAAATATGAGAATTCAGCCTTTTCCCAATATCACTAACATTTATAACGTTTCCAAGGCATCACTCAATCACAGAATGCATTTTTTTAAACAATTAGCATAATACTCAATGTTCAGTTGATGACAAAACATAAAGTAAACATAAGCTCATGTTAATAAAATCATTGTGTTATTATTCAGTAAAACTTTCACAATATTATATATTTACTTTATGAAATATCAAACCAATACCAATTATAATAAAAAAAAAATAGCGGATGCAATGGTCACTTAAAGTACAACTAAAAAAAGTCATCTAAAACATTAAAACAAAATAACATACACAATCGAAGCGTAATAATTAGCAATTTCGAGTTTTGCTTGATTGACACATCAACCATCATTATCAGATATAAAAATTACTTAAACTCAAGAGAGTACCAAGTGATCACAGATTCTGAAAATTCCGTTTATATCGGGTCAAAATTAACCAACATTTTCAAACGGATTTACTTATTCTAATAAAATTATGAAATCTGATACTTGCCCATACCATTGTTTTAAGATTTACTCTAAAAGTAATTTTATGTCATGTAAAGTGCTCTGCTAACGTTTTTATTTCAGTTTGATGATATATGTTAAATGGTTATTCTACAACTAACAATAAGCATAAGATAAAACATTGCAGATTTTGTATGTTGTTGACTTGATAAGTATAATATAAAAATGAGCATGTACCAGTTTTCATGTTAATCTAATTTCCAAAAGGATATGATTTATTAATATTTAATAACCACTAAATATATCCATGTTTGCCGGCCATCACGATGTGAATAAAATTACAAATGCATGCAATACTTTGGCAAAAAGGATTCATATATCACGCAACATCAACCTAAAAATACAATTATGTACCTCAAACATTAATAAAATTTGTAACTTGATAACTATAAAACAACCGCAGTACTGGCAGGCAAACATGGCACGAGTTATGACGAGTGGATAGAGAAATACAACTTTTGCATTTAAAGAAAAGTGATTTCTGTTTATTGTCACCTCGTCACTAGTTTTATATGAACACATTACAGAAACTATAGTTACCGTCAGGTGCCAGATTTTAGGATACCTAAAAAGACCCTGTTACAAAATTCAGGACACAATTATTAAAATAATGGATAATTCATTAAATTACGTCACATGTTAAGTGGTATGTGGATACAATGGGTCATAGAATGAAAAAGAAAAAAGCACATCTACGATGAACATTAATAAAAAAAAAACTGAATTTGAAAACAGAAGGCTCTAAGTTAACGGTTTCAGGATTGTCTGCCTTCATATAAATAAAACTAAGTCTGTCTTACTAAATTAAAAAATCACAATAATAAAGTTATCGTTACTTTAGGACTTGTGAAAGGAACCAGATTCCTTGACCAACTATTAACTGTGACGTAATATATGGTTCCATATGAAATGGTCCACGTATAATAAAGAAACATTATAATTAGTACCAATTTCGACACAAATGTTTCATGCTGACACGGAATCCGGGATAATTAAGCTTAGATCTAGAGCTCTCCTTAAAAACAATTAGACAAAAACCCTTACACATCAATCGTTATGTCATTTTCACTATCATATTATGGTAAGGTGTAGCTATCAAGCTTTAAGTTTTATTTAGCATTAAAGCTAACCAATTATAACCTAAGACTACTAAAATAATGATAATAAACGATAAAAACAAACTCGTTTCGAATATAGGGTGCAAGAGATCGGAAACAGGCATACGCCTAAGATGCTACAAGAGCGACATGTGTTATGACGTCATGTAAAAACGGCCCATAGCAATGAAGAACCCGGTTTTATGCCTCACAGGATTTAGATTTCTTATAATTGTTGATACTGTTTAGATGTTTTGTAGTTAAGACCCGAACCACCACGAAATATGTATAACGCAAATATCAATTGGTTATTCACACAATTAAAAAATATATATACCATTCCAATCGGCATTTGTGCCCGGTACCATTTACGAGTGGTAAATATTGTGGGATGCACACTCTTTATTTATAATCTTACTACTACGTATTCGACATTTCGTTAATGAAACTTGCAGTTCCTGATATCATTTCGTGGTTTACATTAAGTAAAAAAAAAACAAAAAAAACAGTGAGGTAAAAGATTTGGCCCGATTCAGATAGACAGAAAATCGATCTCCTATTAAATAGATATAAATTTTATCACTTCACTTTATTTTTACGTTCCATTTTTTATTTTGCTTATAACTAAATGGAAGCTGCCCATAAACTGGAAGTTATGTGTTATAAAATTTACAATCAACAATATTAAAAAAAAACGTTTAAAAAGATTCAACCACAATGATAATTACTTTTTATCAAGTTTCTTATGTCTAATTGTTTTAATAGACTTTCTTAATTGTACATCGATATACTGTCTCTCTGAATAAGTTTTTGGAAGTTGTTACTGTACGCTGTCATGTTGTCAGAAGGGGTTGACAAGTTGTAAGCTGAAACCGTGCTTGACGGATCAATTGAATTCTCCGCGGACAAAGGCGTCGATGACCCTCGGGACATGCTCATCAATGCCGACGATGTCTAGCACGCCTTCGTGGGTGCCGTCAGTGGTTCCCACGCGATGCGAGGCCAGGGACATTACGATCAACCTGAAAAAAAAACAACTCTATAACTGGAGAGGTCCGCTGGTTCATTATTTAGTGACCCTCATTGCAAAGTCCGGGGGTGTCTATTCGATTCTCAATCAGGAGAAATATTTGTGGAATTAACACTTGTATTTATTTTATGTCTAGATGTAAAAAAGTATCTATATGAATATACATATATTTATTGTTTTGTATATATATTTGTTGTGTTTAGTTTTTAGAAAACAAAGCCTGTGTGTATGGTGATGTTCCAAAACATTTAATTTAAGTAATATTAAAGAACGATGAGAAAGGTTAGAGAATAGGCAAAGGAAAATGAAAAAAGAGAAACAAAGAAAAAGGAAACGTGATAAGAGCTGAAGGAAGACAGACTGAGAGCATATAGATAGTACTAGAAATCTTTATTTGAGCCAAACTTAGTTTAGTACACTTATATAAAAGCATACTTAGCGTCTTTTACGCCAGAAGTATTTCTGTAACGTTCCAGTGCGCGCACGGGGCAATGGTCGACAAGTCCCTTTTCCGGAGCAGGAGGTGGGCCGTATCTGCCGCCGGGTCCGCGACCCCCACGGTCCTTGATATCCAGCTCCATGTAGCGAGACACACGGTCGATAATGTCAATGAACACGTCAAACTTTTTGCCGTTCTTGGCTGCCCATTCGATCGGCGCGTCCAACTGGACTCGTCCAACATTCGCTTTCTGTTCAAATTAGAAAACAAAATTAATAATACTTTAAAAAAAGAAAAGGAGTAATGTAATCATTAATTTGGGAATGGTGTTATTTTTATTGATCTCATATTAGTTGTGATGCAGTTATTCTTTAATGAAAGCTAAATTGATAAGTATCGACAGGTCAACGTAATCTGAGTGTCACTATTGGATTCGTCTTTGTCTATTGTCGAATTAAGATCAACACATAAAAGCGGTATTTTACTAGCGATATGACATCGCAACGCACTAAAAAGCCTTGCATCGCGACGTCAAATCGCAGTGACTTATCACCATAGCATAAAGTGACCTTTCTGCCTACGAATAGGAGTATGAGGTCTCGGTGGACATATTTACATATCTACCACTGACAGTCTAACAACATTGCTTTTTGTTGGTTATAAAAAATCGATGGAATAGTAAAATGTAATAAAAAATATGTAGTTAAAAAAACAATGCTTAATCTTTGAAGATTTCGGCCACGAGCGTACATAACAAAAATTCTCGAATGAGTTCAAACTAATGTGACTGGCAGAAATGTTTTGCTCAATATAAAAAAAACGATAATTTTATTTTACACTTCTAAAGCAAAAAATATACGTATCACTCGCCCAATATAATTGAGAACGTGATGTCATTCTTAAGTATTTGCAACACCAATGCAAACAATAAAATAAAATGTTTTTCCGTAGGATATTATTCTATTTTCTTTTACAAAATGCTGTGTAAAAAATTAGGATGTTTCTTTTCTCTTGAAAATTTTACATTTTAACGTACATTGTATATCATGTATTGTATTTTTTCACATATTATAACAAAAGCAGTGTAAAGAAAAACATTAGCCAGCACATAAAAATACTTTAATCTTGGAGATGTTCTTAAACACAAATTAAGCTAAATGCAGGTGTTAGTAATCCACAAAACTCAGTTGACCTTTAAACAAAGACATACACAGGCACACACGCCTGTACAAACAGACCACGCACAAGCAAACACACACACAGACACACACATCACACACAATTATAAAGTGTGACCTGACCTAACAATCTTACAATCATTGCACAGTATATATATTGCCAGCCTGCTGGAAGTATTCTGGACTTTCATCATGATTTATATTTGTAATAATTATTTAGCTATTTATATATAGTTGTACTACAGTTGTCGCAAGTGATTGTTAACTTACCCGAAAAACAAACTCAGCCTCCTCAATATTACTGAAATTGCGTTCAATGGTCATAATCTGAATCCCTTCTTCAGTAAACACAGCCAACTTTACATCCTTCTCGCGTTTCAATAGTTGCAAAGCCAAGATGATAGCTAAAACAGCATTTAAAAACCAAATAAAATAATTTATTTTTTTATATCGATAATATTTTCTCAAATTCATCAAATAAGGTTCACTGGGAGAGAATATCAATAAGGGTAAGTTTACACTTAGTACAAATTATTGAAGTGTAAATAAATAATTACAAGGCATATTTGATCTAAGACTGAAAATGTAATTAAGACTCATGTACATGCCGTCCAATAGACCAGTGACGATATATGCAAAGTCGCTGGCAGCGGTTGGATGTGAAGAGCATGAAGATGGACCTCAGTGGCGTGCTATTAGAGCAGTGGACGGTGATGGGCTGATGATGATGTACATGGTAATTGATTGGAAGTTGGATAGAATGTAGGAACTATGTTTTAAAGTACCTGCATGTCCAGGGGTTACATGGGTATTGTAGAAGCATTCAGCCGTCAAGCGTTTCTTGCTCTCCTTGGGCTCGGTGTCTGTATCATCGCCAGCGCTGCTGCAGACGGCGGCAGAGTTAGCAGTGTTATTAGCAGAATTGGCTTTCAACATTTGTCTTTTTGTGGTCCTCTTCACCACAAAGCTCTTACAGAAATGGCGACCTGGATTTAATATATGAATTATAATAACAACATATTGATAGAGTAATTGGATATTGAAAAATAGTTTTTGATAGTCTGTACAATATAACTAGTATATACAGATCCTAGATGCTAAAAAAATTGATTCATTCAATGGAGTGGATAGATAGAACATATGGAGCTTAATAATTTTTATAGTTTTTAAATTAAGACATAAACCGAGAACAAAGACGTCAATATCAATAATCTTAGCACTTGTTACCTTTAAACATATTGTGCCTCATGTCCATGGTGATGAGGAAACGGGCTTTAGTGGGTTCTGTCAGCAGCCAGGTTTGATCGATTAGGTTCTTCAGCGAGGCAAGGATTGCTGTGTTTTGCGGTAAATCAATACCTGTGTAAACATTTATTTGAAAGAATCTAATTAGTTTTTGGAATATGCTATGATGTTTATAACAGAAAAAGATTGTACAGAGATTCAATTACCATCATTATGTAAAAATGATTTAAAACTTTGGTTATCTGAGTTCATTTCAATTCAGTTAGATTTAGTTTCATAAATAAATATTTTGGGACATCTTGTTATATGGCAATCAATTTTATACTAGACCAAGGTCTGTATTTATATTATTACATATACACATATATATATGTATACATCCTCATAGAGATACTCTTTAGTTTTATGCTCCGATACAAAACAAATACTTGTGTTTTAATAATTTGTGATAATCGAGAACACATAAGTCAAGGCTTAGCAGTCACATTTACTAACCATTAAAACAGTATCAGGCCAGTCAAGTTATAGTAATAATAAGTAAGATATTATAGTAATACACACATTAACAAAAATTATTTAATTGTAGTATTGCGTTTAACTGTACCCAAAATATATTAAGTCATTTTGCTAATTACACTGCAAATTATATATTTTACTAATTGGCCACATTTATAATTAGGGTTTTTTTATTAACTAGTTTTTTGTACTGGACACATCAAGTTACATGTTTTGCCACATAAGCAAGATGATCATTATAGAATAAAGATGTGTATATTAATATCTATTTTGTAAACTGAAACTTCAAATTGAAATTACGTGAAAATTAATCTTTACTATTTACTTACCCCAAAATTTAATCTCCTTTGGATGTCGTCTAGTCACCGTCCACTCCCACTGTTGAGTTTTAGTGTCGAAAACTTGGCGGGTACGTCTACGCTGTTGCCTTTCCAATGCCACCTTAATCTTTTCATATTTCATTGGTTTGCTAAGATTAGAAGGTAGAAAAAATATCATGATGACATCTCCAAAAGAAAAAAACATTGCTGACATATAATTTTGAACTAATTTTTTCATACTGTCTCTTTCACAAAGTGAAGTGAAGAACTAGTTATAAAAATGTATATAAACTATGTTCTACTATGTTCTAATGTAACTATGTTCTAATGTATATAAACTAAAGGCCAACTTTGCAGTGTGTTGCTCTAAGACATAGATCACTTGAGATTTGCAAACTATTCATGACTATAAATTAATCACATTTATCATAGAAGAAATAATATTGTTGACAGTAATGGACAGTAACAGCCAGGTACTTGGTAACAACTTTAGTTTTTGTAGTTAAACTTACTTGCACTTCATTTTGTAGTTACACATAGTTAAGTATACTTCAAGGGGAGTCACTTTTGATTTTTGTATGATCTCTTGATTGCTCAGCAAGGATAACAGAATTGCTGTTGTCGTTGAATCATCGGTAAGAAAGCCCATGTTGTGTACACGTTGGATGTTATAAAGGATTTCCTCCAAGGACATCTCAGGTAGAACTGCATCCCAAATCTAAAAATGGAGATGGAAACATACATTCGTATGAATTTTTTGCCAGATTTTAAACAAGAATAACTAAGATAAAACTAAAGTAAAACTTAAGTAAAACTTAAGTAAAACTAAGAATAACTTGAAAATTTTGTATAGTTTGGACGATGGGTAGTTTCTTTCGTAGTATATGAACAAAAAACGAAATCTCTAAGTAATAGTATGAGAAATAAATTTCTATCACCACAAAAGAGTTATCCTACTTACTTAATTCGGTTGGTCACAGTCCACAGACTATACAAAGACTACCAAAGTACATTTGGTATGTAATTTTTTATTTACATTAGTAAACACAATTATAAATGAGTAAATTAATTAGTGGTTTTATCACTGGTTCACTTACTTTTCATTGTTTCAGTTAAAATAGACAGCAAATTTTGAGACATGATACATTTTTTTAGATAGCACTATATCAATGGTTCACCTTAAAGGCTTAGACAATCACCCTCTTTGTTCTTTCTACTCTCTAAGACAAAATTCCTATCCATTCCACAGTACTTTCAAACAAGGATTGACAATGTTGGCTCATGGCCAGATTGCATGTAAGAAGATCACAAAGTTAGGAAAATACTTACATCTTGTGAAG